>ML817707.1:44709-56064 GCA_009831015.1 Picea engelmannii | reverse complement strand
ATACATGGGAGTGAACCTGAAACAAGATTACAATCAAGACCATATTCACCTATGCACATCTTCCATCCTTAAAAAACCACTAGCTCACATGGATCATGTTGTACCACTACACTCTCAAGCATTACAACCTTTTAAAATTAGTCAAGTTCTAACTAAAGACCTAGTAAGGAAACACTCTATTTATTGGAATGATATTGGTCATCATCTACTTCATAATGAAAGAGACATGGCATAGTTTAGGATATAAAATTACCAGTCACAAGTACAACTGTATGAGACACTAGATGACATGACACTCTACAATGAGAGAAAAATGAAATGGTAGATTAAATTGAAGCTATTAGAAGCCAATTTATTCAGATGTAGACAACTCTAAAATAAGAGGACGTGGAGATTGAAAAATCTAAAAGAAGAGGATGTGGAGATAAAAAAACTCAACACTTGAGACTGCATTGGTAGATATAATAGAGAAGGTGTAGCAAATACTGGTGTAGATGAAGAAATATACGTAAAATATGGAAGAGACATGGGATGCCAAGAAATCATGTTAAAAACAAAAGATGTTTCTTTCCCTACAAAAAATTGAACCAACCACTTGGTCTACCAAAGAAATGAAAATAAATATACAAGTTGTTGATAAGAAATGCAAAGAAATATTTATCATAACTTAGAATACGATATATATATCATGAAAAAACAAGAAGGAATAGTTGAGGCTATATAGGAGAATATCAATTAAATGAAACATGAGGTAAATAACCTATTGGACCTATCCTTGAAAGAAGATAAGTTGAAAGAGATATAAAAACACGATGATGAATTGGATCATTTGTTCTAGTTATCTAGTGAGGTCTAATCTCAACTTCATTGGCTTTGATCGATTGTACTTGGATGATTATTACACTACATTATAAAAAATTCATAATTCTACTTATGTTGATAGATTGTACATCCAAAAAACTCATCTCTAGGTGCCAAACCAGTACCAAGAAAATGTCTAATTGGTGGGTCTATACATTTTGGTGGGAACATGGATAAAGGAATTGGATGAATTCCTTGATTTTATAGGCAAAGTTTTGGAAGTGATCTTGAAGTTGGGCCCCTTTTTGGGGGAGGTGGTAGAATCAAGAAAAGGGTGGTGGAAGTTGAATCTAGGGTGAGTCAATAGGTGTGGTTTGAGGCTTGTTGGGCCCCTCATTTTGATTTTGTAGAGGACAAGTTGCAACTAGAAGGAAGGACATGGTGGCACAAACTTAATACAAATAAAAGATACAAGGTGTTCCACCTATATTGAACACCATTAATAGCATTAAAGAGTATCTATCATAGAGGGACAAAAGAACCTAAATAACAAGTAGGATTCTAGGTGATCGAGGAGATAGGTGGTGAAAGAGTGAAGATATTTGGATGGAGTTGACAAAAATATCAGTTGGTGCATATATAAGGAATTGAAAGTAGGCTAACAATTTTCCTCATTTTGGATGTATCTTACCACCTTCAAGCACATTGATATAAATGTAAAGGCTTGATTATTTGTCGTCCCTTTGTATGTTATCTATTTTTTGAATGCCTGTCAATTATTTATCAATTATTATATTGATATATAAGTTTTAAATTATGCCCCTATTGTAGTCTCATGACTAAATAACTATTTTATAATGATGTATTGGGTTATTTTGAGATGAATGCAATGATACCCCATTTTCAAATTGTGGTTTTCTTTGCATTGTATGTTGATGAAGTATTTTACTATTTTTCAATATATGTGGTGTTGGATAACAATAATTTGATAGCATATATATTGTGGTCTTGGGTTAGGATGATGGTTCTTATTATAATAATGCTTAATGTTTAATAGATGAAGAATGATAGTAGTCTAAGGTCTATATACATGCATAATATTTAATATTGAAGTATGAATATTGGGATGTAAATTAGTTGTGGTATTCATATTGTATGACCCCTATACAAACTTGAATATCTACATAGTGCTTCAAGCAATACCTTCTCTTTCACGTGGATTGAAAGTGCCAATTCCTAGAATACAATAGACTCCATTTGTTAGACATTGATGTGGACCTTGGTATAAAATTGAGCCAATAGGCCTAGGTGATGGTAGTTCCTCTAGTATAGAGAAAAATAGAAACATGTGGGATAATGAAGTAATTATAGTGCCCTTTGATGAGGATGAGGATATGTATCCTAGAGAGGATAGTTTGGATGTGGAATCCCAACAGGTACTATGTAGTGCTAGGGAAACAACTAGATATATCCCTCATTGATGTGTACTTCCTATTAGGGAGAGGATACTGACCCATGACCCCCATTGAGGAGGAAAATGACCATGAAGGCATTGATAAAGTTCTATGCTAAGGAGGAGACCTATAAGGTCAATGGGAAAATATTAGTGGAGAATATGATTGACCTAGGGACTAAGGTTATGACCCATATGATGGTGAGGGTGGTCGGATTCTTTATCCTCCATTAGATCTCAAGTGAATAGATGAGCTTAGTAAAGAGAGTGATGGGAGGGAATTTATATGCATGGGCCTAGATTTTACTAGGCATATTACAAATGCCATTGACCTACTATTATGGGAAAGGGGAGGAGAATTTGCATTTAGCACAATGTTATATGCATTTTTATTTGAGAATGTACCATATATTTGACCCCATTATATGATCAGGCTAAGTTCGATGATGCATTCACAAATGCTATGAAGGGGAGAGATTATGACATGGATTGATCAGGGTGCATTGGGGAGGATATTAACTACCAAATTATTTGCTTCTTGGGAGGATGAATACGTTGTGATGGAGGTGTATTTGTACACAAGGATGGATTTCTAGGGAAAACTAGATCTACCTCTAACCCTAGAAGATGGTTGGGGACCTATAGGTGTGTATGTGTTATTATTTTATTTAGTGTTTATGCTAGCATAGATGTATACTTCTATATTATTGTACATAATTTGTTTTGTATATGATATTGATGACTTTTGTGTGTCTCTATAGATATTGGGTTAGTGATGCATACCATATTATGATCAACATTAGAGGAACCACCTACTATGGTCAAAGATTGAAGAGGTAAAATAAAAGAAAAGGGGAAGGGATAGAACTATAAACCTAACATGCAAGGACATAGGTTGATCTAGAGGACCTCCACTACCATTTCAACATCCTATTGTAGGGAGACTTTGAGGATGGGAATGTAGTAATAGAGGAAAAGTACATTAACTCCTCTATAGACATTGCTACTAAGTGGAGGATACTCCTATATGTATAATTGTGAGTTGGATAGATTGCAAGGGATATAGAGAGAGGTGGGCCCAAAAAGGACCCACCTATAGGGGGATTTTAGATTTTGGATAGGTTCCCCTAACCAAAGTAGGTTGGATATGTAGTGGTTTATATGCCTCTGATTTTTGTATGGTAGGGGAGAACCTATGTACATACATTTGTTGGCATGTTCACATGAACAATGCGCTTGTCATTGATGGCAAGAACACACAGGAAGGAGAAGCTCAGGAGGAGAAGCGATAGTGATCGTTGGATTCCATTCAGAATTCCTAATGATCGTCATATATGAATTAAGACAGGAGGAGCGCACAGATGGAGGACATATCTCATACGTTAGATCCGAGTGCGGGGTCTGACCATTGTTGGATCCAAGAGAACCTGCACATTCTTTAAAGTGCAAGAAGAAGTAGGCTTAAAAAATCTCGAAAGCAAGAGGACCATCCATCTTCGGGCATGACATGTGGTCACAAATCAACATTTCACTAACTGGAAAGTCAAAGGAAGGAAGTGCTCTAACCTTTCAACTCACGATATACGAAGTTGTGAAAAGATCTGAACCATCGGATCGAGGAGAAATCTGGACCATCGATCAAAGAAGGACATGTGGCTAAAGTTTAGCATTTTGCTAACTGGAAATTCAAAGGGAGGAGGTTCCCTCACCTCACCTCTCGAACTCAAAGAAATCATCAGCATGGAAGAAATCAACCTTCTCAAATAAGACAACCATTTTCCAAGTACCAAGGTTTTTTCTATGGATATTGTTTTTTCTGTTCTAATTTTGGTCACAAAGCTATAAATTGTTCTTTAAAATTTAGATATGAGAAATCAAGACATTCAAGGCATAGGTATCTGCCACAACAAAGAATGACACAGCCAAGTAACAAACCATCAAAAACTGCAAATCACTTGATGGTTGGGAAAACGACACAGGTTAAGCATAACAATCGTTATGATCCCTTAATCAATGAATCAGAATGTCACATATGTCATAATTTTGGACATAAAGATGTTGACTGTCGCTTAAAGAACAATGAACCAAATTTGAATCCCTCTACTAAAAATGTCAAGGTTTGGAAGAAGAGAGAAAGTGACAAGTGTGGATTAGTGTTGTGAGCTCAAAGACAAAAGAACCCTTGGTATATAGACAGTGGATGCTCCAAACATATGATAGGAGACAAAGGTAATTTTTTATCTCTAAGTGAAAGAAAATCAGGAAACATAACCTTTGGAAATGATGCTCCAGGTAAAATCAAGGGTAAAGGGATGGTGATTTTAAGTAATGGAAAAGGAAAATCCCAAGATGTTATGCTTGTAGATGGGCTGAAACATAATCTGCTCAGTGTAAGTCAAATGTGTGATAGAGGATGTGCAGTGGTGTTCACTTCCAAGGACTGCAAGATAAAGTCTGTAAACTCAGGACAAGTGGTGGCTAAAGGCATAAGGACAGAAAATAATGTATATGTGTTGAAAGAAGATAGAGAAGAATGTCATCTAAGAAAACATGATGAGATTTGGTTATGGAATAGGAGACTTGGACATCTAAAATTTGATCACTTAATCAAGCTCAAAAATATTGAGGCAGTAAAAGATCTTCCAAGAATATCAAAGCCACAAGATTCTATGTGTAAACCATGCCAAGTAGGAAATCTTACCAGGACACAGTTTAAATCCAAGAGCTCTACTTCAATAGAGAAACCACTCCAACTAGTTCATATGGATTTATGTGGACCATCAAGACAGGAAGGCACAGGGAAAGAAAACTACTTCATGTTGATCATTGATGATTACTCCAGACTTACTTGGGTTTCCTTTCTCAAGGAAAAAGATGAAGCATTTGAGAAATTTAAAATATTTAGGGCTTTAACTAAGAATCAAATAGGCAAGAGGTTAAAGGCAGTAAGATCAGACAGAGGAGGCGAATTTATGTCAAGTGATTTTAAGGAATTATGTGATGAACATGGGATCAAGAGAGAATACACAATCCCAAGAACTCCACAGCAAAATGGAGTAGTTGAGAGGCAAAACAGAACAGTGCAACAAATGGCTAGGTCAATGATGAATGAGAAGAACATTGTTCAAAACTACTGGGTAGAAGCAATACACACATCAATCCATGTTCTTAACAAAGCCCACCTCATACCACACACTAACAATACACCTTATGAATTGTGGTATGGGAGACCTGCTTCAATCAAACACTTCAAAGTCTTTGGGAGTAAGTGTTACATAAAGAATAATGATGAGAACCTTGGCAAGTATGATGATAAGGATGATGAAGGCATATTCTTAGGGTATGCTACAAACAGTAAAGGATACAGATGCTATAATAAGAGGCTACATAGATTGGTTGAATGTATTGACATAAAAGTTGATGAATGAATCCCAAAAAGAGAGGTGAACAATATTGAATCAACAACAAAGGATATAGAGGAAGTTGAAGCTGAACAGGTCCAAGAATCAGAACAAGAAGATTATGAGCCAGATGAAGATGCAAATATTTAGACAGACTCAAATCAGCAGACAGCTTCAAATTCCTCCTCTAGAATCACTCAAAAGAATCATCCTACAAGTTAGATAATTGGTGAAAAATACAAAGTTGTACAAACTAGGAGAAAGATAATCAAAAACACTGAACAATCACATATAGCCTTCATATCCATGATGGAACCCAAGAAATTTAATGAAGCTAGTAAAGATGACCATTGGGTTAAAGCAATGAATGATGAACTTGATCAGATTGAGAAAAACAATACGTGGGAGATGGTTCCTAGACCTGAAGGTATAAATATCATTGGTTCCAAATGGATCTTTAAGAATAAGTTGAATGAGTAGGGACAAGTTGTCAGGAACAAAGCAAGATTGGTCTGTAAAGGCTATGCTCAAATAGAAGGACTGGATTTTGATGAAACAATTGCACCCGTAGCGAGATTAGAAGCTATCAGAATATTTCTTGCCTATGCTTGTCATAAAAGGTTTAAAGTCTATCAAATGGATGTCAAGTCAGCTTTTCTAAATGAAGATTTAAACGAAAAAGTCTATATGGAACAACCAAAGGGTTTTGAACTGTCTGATAACCCTGACTTTGTATGCAAGTTGAAGAAAGATTTATATGGGTTAAAACAAGCCCCTCGTGCCTGGTATCACAGACTGGATACGTATCTCCAAGACCAAGGGTTCAAGAGAGGAACAGTTGACATCAATCTATATATCAAAACAGAGGGTAATGATTTTCTCATCGTGTTGGTCTATGTAGATGACATCATCTTTGGATGCAATAAGGATTCATTGGTACAATGGTTTGCTTTTTCCATGGAGTCTGAGTTTGAAATGTCTATGATAGGTGAACTTTCATTTTTTCTTGGTCTACAAATTACTCAGAGGTTTGAAGGAATGTTCATTTCTCAAGAAAAATATCTAAGAGAAATGTTGAAAAGGTTTCAAATGGAAGATTCTAAACCTATGGGCACGCCTATGGTTATTGGATGCAAATTAAGCAAGGATGATGACTCACCTGATGTTGATCAAAGTTCATATAGGTCAATGATAGGTAGCATGTTGTACATCACAGCATCTCATCCAGACATAATGCATGTTGTTGGAATGGTAGGAATATATCAGTTTGCACCTAAACAGAGTCATTTTCTAGCTGTCAAAAAGATATTCAGATATTTGAAAGAAACAATGAATTATGGCCTATGGTATCCTAAGAATCGGAATTTTCAATTATCAGTCTACTCAGGTGTTGATTGGGATAACTGCATGGATGAAAGGAAAAGCATGAGTGGAGGTGTGTTCTTCTTAGGAGATTCTCTAGTAGCGTGGTTGAGAAAAAAGAAAGGTTCCATTTCCTTATCAACTACAGAGGTAGAATGCATTGTTGCTGCTACTTGTTGCACTCAGGTATTATGGATGATTTAGACACTTGTAGACTTGAAGGTAAAATATACTGCATCGATCCCAATTCATTGTGATAACACTAGTGCCATAAGTGTGTCCAAGAATCCTGTATTCCACTCCAAGACCAAGCATATTCCCACAAAATACCATTTTATGAGAGAGAAGGTCACTAATCAGATTGTTCAGGTTCAATACATTCCAACCACAGAACAAATTGCAGACATATTTACTAAACCCTTATCCAAGACACCATTTGAATATATCCATTAGAAGTTGGGTGTCATCCCGTCTCACATCTAAGAGAATCCATCCTATTAGGGGGAATTTTGTTGGTTGAATATCTGATACCTCCAAAAAATTACTACAATAGCTCAGGGGGAGCGTGTTTTTTTTCTTTGACATTGATGTCAAAGGAGGAGAAGAAAAACATGACTAGATGCTACAGTTGGAGATTGAGGTCTAAGCAGAATAGTGCATCCTTTCAGGGTTTCCATCAATGCCAAAGGGGGATATTGTTGGCATGTTCATAGGAACAATGCGCTTGTCATTGATGGAAAGAACACATAGGAAGGAGAAGCTCGGGAGGAGAAGCGACAGTGATCGTTGGATCCCATTCAGAATTCCCAATGACTGTTAGATCTGAATTAAGACAGGAGGAGCGCACAGATGGAGGACAGATATTGGGCGTTATATCCGAGCGTGGGGTCTGACCATCGTTGGATCCAGGAGAACCTGCACGTTCTTTAAATTGCAAGAAGAAGCAGGCTTACAAAATCCCAAAAGCAGGAGGACTGTCCATCTTCGGGCAGGACACATGGTCACAGATCAACATTTCTCTTATTGGAAAGTCAAAGGAAGGAAGTGCTCTAACCTTCCAACTCATGATATGCGAAGTTGCGAAAATATCTGAGCCATCAGATCAAGGAGAAATCTGGACCGTCGATCCAAGAAGAACACATGGCTAAAGTTCAACATTTCTCTGACTGGAAATTCAAAGGGAGGAGGTTCCCTCACCTCTCGAACTCACGATATGCGAAATCACGACATAATCTAGGCCGTCAGATCTAGGAGGTAGTTCATGACAGACCACGTCAGAAAGGACAAGTGGCAGCCTATGTCAGCAAGGACACATGGCACAATCATACAAGGACAAGTGTCAAGGTGATTTGATGTTTCAAGTACGTTAATATTTCAAATCTGAGTGACATGTGGTAGCCACTCGGGTCACGACACATCATCGAGTGACATCATTCCAGGAGTTCAGTTTCGGAATTTTTAGTATCAACACTCCCCCTAAGTCTCGAAAGTTGAATTTGCGGGGAAGTGGATAGTCATCCGATCAACATGGAATGTGGACTGTTGATATGAAGAGCGAAGCGCTCAAATGATTAGCGAGTGGTCATAGGTAGTGGTCACATCGTCGAGAGTTGGAGGAAGGCGCTAACAGCTAAGCTCCATTTCAGAAATAGTGATATGGAGAGTCGTGAAGTCTCACCACAATATTGTCAAAATCGTGAAACATGAAACAACAATTTAATCTAAGTCGTTGATCAAGAGAAAGAGTGAACCGTTAATATGGCTCCATTTCGGAGTTTCGGCGATTGCAACTTGGAGTGTTGAGACCCTTCATCACAGGAATTCCGAAATGCGAAACACCTTTTTGGCGTAGGCCATGGTCACCATCAGTGGTTATGTGAGGGGAAGGAGCTAGTGTAGCTAGGCTCCATTTCGGGTACTGGAAGTGGAGGAGTCAAGGAGACTCACGGTAAAATTCGCGAGTTGCGAATTGTGAAAGCCCTTTATGGATAAGTGCTTGGTCATCATCATGGGCATGTGAAGGAAGGATCTAGAATAGCTAGTCTCCATTTTGGGGTTTGCAATATGAGGAGCCAAGGAAACTCACAAGAGAAAACCTGAAATGTGAAATCGTGAAATGCCTTTTTGAATAGGGTTGTGGTCACAGCCATTGGTCACATCATTAAAGGTTTAAGGGAGGAGCTAGCATGCAACTAAGCTCTATTTCAGAGATCGCAACTTGGAGAGTCGAGATGCCTCATCCCTAGATCCCCAAAACGTGAGTCATGAAAGCACCTTATGAATAGGCATTTGGTCACCGCTAGAGGTCACCTGAAAGGAAGGGGCTTAGCCAGCAAAGCTAGCGCCCACTGTGAATTTTTCTTTAGGAAGAGAGAAGGCGCCAAAACACATGAACGCGCGGAGTTTCTCTCAGTAACTTCCAAAACAAAGTGATTGCATCTGCCAGAGGAGCCAAAGAGCCTCGGTGTAACTGTTAGAGACCATTGATGGTTTCTTCCAGAGAATTCAAAGATTCTTCAGGGTGATCGACAGAGAAGACGAAGAGTCTCGAGGCAACTGACAGTGAAGTGTAAAATCATCATAGAGTCGACTAACAGATGGAAAAGGGTCGAAGACTGTTACAATCAGTAAAGCCAAAAGATATCAGGAGAAGGTTCGGTGATGATGAACACAATAAAGTGTATGCAGGGGGATAGCGCATGTAGCATGCATAAGGTGCACAGAGACTATAAAATTGCAAAACAGAGAAGAGATCGTGTCGCAATTTTTGAGAGTGTGTTGTGTAGGTAGAAGCATAGAGCCTAAAGGAAAAATAGCTCAGTAGAAGCAAAGAAGAGATATGCATAATTGAGACAGTAAAAGAAGGTTGAAGTGCACATGCAGAGAGAAAGAAGAAGATCAAAAAGTGCAAGAAGATGAAAGCAGTGAGACGTTAATCTAGGAGAGAAAAGCAGCATAGCAGAACAGTGATAAGCCTGGTAAGCTGATGACAACTATTGAATCACTGTAATAAATTCATAGAAATCAAAGTTTTATATTTCATGGTGGAAGGGAGGTGCTAGGGAGGATTGTTGTCCTAAGAGTTTCAAGTAGGTTCTTGAACACAGGGAGTTGTAGCTTCCATCTAGTTGCAGCCAGAGAAACCAGGGTGGCAAGTTGGTGCAAGGGAGAACATTGTTTCTCTGAT
The DNA here is from genome assembly GCA_009831015.1 of Picea engelmannii. Classification (NCBI taxonomy): domain Eukaryota; kingdom Viridiplantae; phylum Streptophyta; class Pinopsida; order Pinales; family Pinaceae; genus Picea; species Picea engelmannii. Next base: position 45,860 of record ML817707.1, on the reverse strand, counting down.
ATACAGGTCGATGCATGTATGACTGGAAGTTGGTGCTTCCATCCAGTTGGTGTTGGAACACTCAAGGAGTTGGTGCTTCCTTCTAGTGGGTGCTAGAGAAACCAGAGAGTTTGTGCTCTCAGCAAGTAGCAACTTGCAAAACAGAGGTGGTAGCCTCATTATGAGTCGGTGCTCATAAGAATGATAATGTACAGAAAATAATTATCATATAAAGAAGAATAGGTTTTCACCCTTTATGGGTTTCCTCAGGAATATTTGTCTCTACATTATACATGTGTGTGATTGATTTTGAATATTCTATTTCTTATTTATTGTGATCATCATTCAGTGTTCTGTAATGAGTTTAAAAATGGATATAATTGTTTAAGCACAGTAACAACTGATTCACCCCCCCCCCTCTCAGTTGTCCAACAATAGTTTGCAATAGTACGGCAGTCGTTAGACCAAAACCCGTGGGTGATTGGTAAAATCATCACCGCCAGAGTTAACGAATCCACGAGAGGTTGTTATACCATGTCGTGAGTCCTGAAGGAGGTGTTGACCACCAAGTCAACAATCTCCCCGTCAGCACCTACTGAGGTACTCGACACAAATCGAGCGGAATTGAACCCGTAACCTTTCGCTCTGATACCATTTTTTAGTAATACGATAGTCGGTAGAACAAAACCCACGGGTGATTGGTAAACTCATCACTGCTAGAGTTAACGGATCCATGGGAGGCTGTTAGACCACTCGTGAGTCCGGAAGGAGGTGCTGACCACCAAGTCAACAACATTTTCGGGAGACACCTTGATAATGAAAACATGTTTGATTTTAATTACATGAAATTAAAAATTACATAATAATAATAAATAATAATATTATTATATAAGCTAATAGACATAACTTGACTAAGGATGTTGTTGGATTATTGAGAGGGGGGTTGAATCAGTAATAGAGAAATTATAATCCTTTTTAAACCAAATAATCCAAGTTTTATATCAATGTAGAATTATCATCCAATAATGAGCAATGAACAAATGAACAATCATACACATACACAGTACACCAGTGTTTTACGTGGAAACCCAAAGCGGGAGAAAACCATGGAATTCTTTTTCTTATGTCTTGAAGAATTACATTCATTGGAAGCACCAACTTCCTTTGTTTTC
>ML817707.1:0-12063 GCA_009831015.1 Picea engelmannii | reverse complement strand
AAGATTTTCTAAGTGGGTATCAAATTTAGTTCCAACTAGAAAAAAGAGTGGAGAAATTAGACTTTGCAATGATTTCAAAAATATTAATAAAGTCTCTCTCAAAGATAACTACCCTTTGACTAAAATGGATCACATCTTGCAAAAGGTGGTTGGGTCTAGCAGAATTTCTCTATTAGACGGTTTTTTTGGCTACAATCTCAAGTTTTAGTCCATCTTGAAGACCAATAAAAAACAACATTTACTACACCTTGGGGTACTTTCATGTATGTGAAAATGCCCTTTGGCTTAATGAATGTTGGAGCTACATTTTAAAGAGCAATGGATATTGCTTTTGTGGATGAGCTAGGCAGGTTCATAGTTATATATCTTGATGATATCACTAATTTTTCAAAAACAGATGAAGAACATTTTCTCCACCTGAGAAGAGTCTTTGAAAAATGCAGGAAATTTGGAATTTCCCTCAACCCAAAGGAAACATTATTTGGCTTAGAGGAAGGGAAAATGCTAGGACATATCATCTTAAAGAATGGAATCAAAATTGATCCTAGAAAAATTGAAACTATTATAAAGATAAGTCATCCTAGGAATATAAAAGAACTCCAATATTTCATTGGCAAAATAAATTTTCTAAGGAGATTTATCCTCAATCTGGCAGAACTTCTAAGAAATATAACAAACATGTTAAAGAAAGACACTAAAATAAAATGGATTACAGAGGGAAAACATTCATTTGATCAAGTAAAATAAGCCCTAGCATGATCCCCTGTGTTGATCAGCCCCTATCTCATGAAAAAATTCCTCATTTTCTCATTTTCCTCTGAACATACTATTGCAGCAGTGCTCTTGCGGAAAAATAATGAAGGCCATGAACTGTCTATTTCTTTCTTTAGTCAATTCTTAAGAGATGTTGCACTGAAATACAATATCATGGAAAATCAAGCATTCTCTTTGGTAAAAGCAATCAAATATTTTAGAGTCTACATTCTTCATTCACATATAATTGCTTCTATTCCAAACTTTGTGGTGAAAGACATTTTGACCCAAAATAGTCTTGATGGGAAAAGAGGTAAATGGATTGCTATTATCCTTGAATATGATTTGAAATCAAACCTACCAAACTCATCAAAGGTCATGGATTATCTAAATTAATGGTTGAATATAATTTTCATGCTTTGGATATAAATTTTCTAGCTGCATTGGATGAACAGGAAGAGCATGTGACTCCACAAGTAACAGAGGCTTTTGCAACCTCTCCTTGGTACGCAAACCTGATTTTTGTATTACATCATTTACAAGCTCCCCTGGTTTGACCAAGACTAAAGCTAATTTTCTTAAACTCAAAGCTATGAAATTTTGTATTTTAGATGGCAATTTATATTGGAAGGATGTTGGAGGAATTTTGCTAAATTGTTTACTGAAAGATGAGGCAGATAAAGTTATGCATGAATTTCATGAAGGATATTGTGGTGGACACTTGAACTGGAAAACTACTGCCAACAAAATCCTAAGAGATGGTTTTTACTGGCCAACCTTATTATCAGATGTTCATAAGAAAGTTACCTCATGTCATAACTATCAAATTTTTGAAGGAAAAAGGAAATCGTTTCCTTTACCCTTGAAATCGATATCAATTGAATCTCCTTTTCAACAATGGGGTTTGGATTTTATTGGGGAAATTCATCCACCATCATCAGGCCAACACAAATGGATCCTTATAGCCACTGACTATTTTACCAAATGGATTGAAGCTCTACCTACAAGCAAGATTCTGATGTTGTGATTATTAAATTTTTAGAAACTATTATTCTTTCAAGATTTGGATGTCCTAGAAAGATCATCATTGATAATGTAGGAGCATTCAAATCAAAGAATATGGTGGAGTTTTGCAGCAAATATAAAATTAATTTAGGACACTTTGTTGCCTATTACCGTCAAGGGAATGGATTAGCAAAGTCTTCCAACAAAAGTTTGGTTAATATCATCAAAAAGTTGTTGCAAGATAACAAGAAGTCATGGCAAAATAAGTTGGTCAATGAATTATGGGCTAGTAGACTTACTACTAAGAGATCAATTGGCATGTCCCCATACCAATTGGTTTATGGAATGGATGTTGTTTTTTCTACTTCTTTAGGTGTCTCGGTTATGAAAATATTGTGGGAAGTACAAGCAGAACCTAATGACATCCGGAGGAGAATAAATCAAACCATACAGTTGCAGCAATCCAGAGAAGAATTTTACAATAAAAGTCAAGTGATCCATGAGAACATTAAGAAGATCTATGATAGAAGAACCAAGGCTGATGATTTCCTAATAGGATACAAGGTATTGAAATGGGATTCAAGGAAAGAAGAGAAAGGTAAACATGGAAAAATTTATAATTTATGGAAATGCCCTTACATCATCCATGCCTACAGAGGAAATAATGCATTATTTCTTAAGGATATGGATGGAGCAGATCTACTAGGTGGACCTGTCAATGGCAGAATGCGCAAGAACTACTTTTCACTAGAATAGAAGCATTTCTCACTTAAGATCATTGTAAATACCATTTTATTTTTTATTGTCATGAGTGGGTGACTCATACCAGAAGTTGAAGCCCGAAGAGAAGGCCCTAAGCTCATGATCATTTGTCACCATGTTCACAACTACAATAAAACAAATCAAATACAGAAAATATTGGAGAAGGTAATTCAAGGCTACCAGTCACTAGTTCTTGGCACCTCACAAAGAGAGAACCATCCCCAATGGAGCCATTGTTAGAGTCCTATAGTTCATAGTATCAAATGGTGATTGAATATTCTTATTTCAGTGATTTTATATTATAAATAATATTACATTCTGCAAATGATTTCCAAAAGGAAAAGAAAAATATAAAAAAAAATGTAAATGAAAAGAGCGTAGAAAAGAAAAGAAAAAAAAAAACAAGAAAACCCCATGAAAAGAAAAATAAGTTTGAATCATACAGTTTAATCATGATCAAACAATTTTTAATTTATGTTGTTCGGTTAGAGAATAATTTTTAGCCAAACTGTTTAATCTTGGCTAAAATAGTGAGGTAGAGGAAGAAATTAATCCAATTTTTTAAGCTGGATTAATTAGTTACATGCATAGGATAGAATATTGGTTAGATGATATTTCCCTTCAGAGAAAATTAAACAGGTTTTGCACATTAAAATGCACCCTAATTTGATGAAATAAATTAGATTAGTATAGGAGAAATAAATGAGAATGTAAAGGTTTCAAAAAGAAAATATTTTCCATTGTCAACATGCCTTCATAATGGAGTACATCTCTTTGTCGTAGGTAGGGTATCTGCGAACAACATCATATAGTATTTCTTTGTGATAGGACATTGGATTCCCATGTTGAGTGAGGACTAAACCGATGGAATAATCTGAAACATTTGTATCAATCTTGAATGGTTGTTGTAGATATAAAAGAATAAATATTGATGTTAAGAAAAGGTAGAGTTTCAAATTCTCAAATGATTTCTATGTTTTTGTATCCCAAATACACTTGGCCTTGGCTCCACTCTTGGTCACCTAGACTAGGGCCCAAGTGATATGAGAGAACCCTAACACAAACCATTGGTATAATTTTGTGAGGCCCAAGAAGCTATGGAGCTCAGTCAGTGTCTTCAAGGCCAACCAATCATGAATGACTTGGATCTTGGTTAGATCCACACACACACCCTAATCATCCATGACGTATCCTAGATATTGAATTATATGCATGTTGAAGGAATACTTCTCCAAAATGGCATATAAATTGTGTTGTCATAGGTTTCCCAAGACCCATTGAATATGATTCAAATGTTCCTCCCAGGTTTTACTAAAGATGAGGATGTCATCCAAATATATGACCACAAATGATTTTGTGAATGACCATAATATATCATCTATCATCTAGATGAATGTGGTCGAGGCATTAGTTAAGATGAAAGGCATGACCAACCACTCGAAGAGACCTTATTTATACTTGAAGGTTGTATTCCATCCATTAATTTTCTCAGACGACACTTGGTGGTATCCTCAAATCTATCTTACTAAAAAATTTGGAACCCTTGTGTTGATATAGAAGATCATCAATCTGGGGGATTGCGTATCAGTTCTTGATTTTGATCTTTTTTAGGGATTTGTTATCAATACAAAGTCTCCTTGTCTCATCCTTCTTCTGTACCAGAACAATTGGGATCCCTCAAGGAAAGGAGCTTGGTCTAATGTGGCCCTTCATAATTAGCTCTTGGATTTGGTGTTAGATTTATTCATTCTCTGGAATAGAATGCCTATATATGAGGCCATTTGGAAGAGGAGCATCGGGTGTCAAATCAATTCAATGATTTACCTAATAGTTCAAGGGCGCCCAAAAATGTGAGGAAAATATTTCTTTGTGTTCTTATACTATATTTTCCACTTGATTTTGTTGTGTAGAGAGACCTCATGCAGAGGTTTTGGTAGTTGTAGTGATCTTTTGTTCACCTTCGGATTGGACCATAAAGAGGACAAATCTCCCGGTCTAAGAGATCACCTTTCTGCACTATTTCACAAAGACCAAAGAGACCTTAGTAGTTGGGAATACCTTTGGTACCCTATAGAGTTGACCTCCCAAAGAAATAATGATACTACGGGGCCTAGATTTATAAACAACATGATGCTTCCACATATATATGGTTGTCCTAAAAGAAAATCACAAAATTCAAGTAGGGAAACATCACACAATACCTCATCTATGAAGGGCTTGATCTGGTAGTGCAGGCAACATTGTTGGCTGACGTAGATGTGTCATCCTTCACTGACCCAATCGATGGTGTATGGTTGAGGGTGTGATTTCATTGTTAGGTTCAACCTCTTGACGATCTCTATTGAGATTAGGTTCTTTTGGATACCAATATCAACAATGAAATGGAGTGGGCTCCCCTTCACTGACATCTGTGAGTGGAAGAGGAAATCTCCTTCTTCAAGCTCCTCTGGTTCCTCTAGTTGGACCTTTGTGGCAGTGATGGTGACAATGGGTTCCACGCTAATGACATGTTTTCCCCTATTCAATTCTAAATCATATTTTGAGCCAACAAGTGACTATGAGGCTTTCATCTCAGCCACCAATGATCGTTTGGAGTGAAATTCATTGATGTTGTTCCAAGGGATTTTGTGAAACTCGCACCACTTTCTAGTGTCCTTCTTAAACTTCTTGTTACCCTTCTTTGCTTATGGCTTGGAATGGTTTTCCCGGGGTTTGTCATCCTTTCTTTGTCCTTTGTTTTGGGAGTTAGGATCACCTTTATCATGCTTCTATTGTGATGAGATTGTAGAACTAAAGTCTTAATTATTATTTTGCTTGAACGTTTGTTCGATCTTGACAACATATCGGTAAGCGACTCCTAATGAGGATATGTATAGGAACTCTATATATGTTTGGATGTACCTATGTAGGCCACTATGGTACTTGAGAAATAGGTGCCACTCATATTATTTAATGCCCATATTTGTGCACAAGGTATGGAAGATATTAGTCTACTCTAACATCGTCCCATCTCTCTCCTGACACAGAGTTGTCCATCTCGTGTATTGGTCATCGTAGTTTCCAAAAGGGTAGTATTTTTCCTTTATGGCATCAACAAAATACACCCAAGTGGGTTATGGCCCTAAAATTGTGAACTCATCTCTGGCATTTTTCTCACATTAAGTTTCCCACCAATATCTAATATGGGGAAGAGCTTTAAGGAGTGTGAAGGTCATTTTTTCACTGTTGGAAAATTTTGGATAGAGAAATAACTCTTTAGTAGACTTAACCATTTTTCCAAAGTGTCGACGTCTATATGGACTTAAAATAAAGGAATACATAAGTTAACGCATACCTTGAAGGGTGTCACATCTCTGAAGTAAATTTTGGTTGGAGGTGCCACTGTCATTGTTGGCAACCGTTGAAGGATCTGGGAGGAATTATCTATTATCTCGTTCCTCTATTACGTGAGGGCTTCCTTGAGAAACAATTTAATAGGATCTCTCGATCTATTGTCTCGACTTTCTTCCCCCATGGGAGGTTGGTTGGGCTGGTGAGAGTGGTTTTCCTCAAGAGAAATAGCTTGAGACCCAACTCTCTGTAGCCTGACCTCCTCGGGGATATGCACTAATAAATGACAAGGAGCAGACTGCTCTGATACCATTGATTTGGATTATATTGAGAATGAAATGAATGCATAGATATAAAAAGGAAACACATAGAGATATTGAAAGAAAAAAAGTAATAAATTCAACTTATATTCTATTAATGAATGGAATACAAAAGACTGTAAAATGAAAAGCATACAAACTAGCTAGAATGGTGGTAGCTTATCCCTAAAGAGAGAGATGTGTCGGCTACAATAATTTGCAAGAATATGATTACAAAGAGGCTGAAAAGGAATTTTAACATAAAGAATAAATGAGAAAACCCTAAACATCCAAAAACCTAACCCTAGAAGATGAAACACCAAAAGGTTTTTGCACCCCGATGTGGTTAGTTGATACATCAACTTCTTGGGGACGTTACTTTTGCATACGATCTCCATTTGGGGTGCTTGTAATCCCGTTGGAAAGGTCTAGCTGGGAAGAACACATTCCAAATATCCCAATATATGTCACTGGAATTTATTGAGCACTAACACATCAAAAAAACGTCGTTTAGGGCCTCAAAACAACCTTGAAAGTTTTGTCTTTGAAAAACTATAGAAAAACTGCCAATATGTGGAACCATTTTGAATTAGTGGAATACGTGGGTGGCCACCAATATCTACATGTATCATTATAACTCCCAAGTTTTCAAGGATTGGATTTTTTCTTTGGTTTAGTAATTCATTTTGTGAACCTTTGGTTCACAATATTCATCCATAATCCATTCAAGTATTCAACCATTAACCTCTATTTCATTTCTAGACTTGAAGACTACCTACATTGAGAGTAACTGGAAGCCAAGGTTATGTTGTTCAACTTTAACTAAAAAAAATCAACCTACAATATGGTGGTTCTTGCTCTTGAGATCTTGGTCATTACCCCTAAACGGTTAGTTCCCTCATAATGGATTTTGAACCTTAATGGTATCAATGCAACGGAATTGGAAACTTCAATTCCAAAACTAAATCGCGTTCCATAATTTATAAACAATCTTACTAAGTAATAAAAAAATTGAACTAAATGTCAAAACTTTTTTCCCTACAAGTGATTTGTTCTAATTCCAAAGCACATGTGTAGACATCATTGTTAGGCCTAAGGAGAATTATCTATCTGCACCTTTGTATTTTCCTTTCTCCCTTATATCAATATGTATTATGAATTCCTATCTCCTATAGCCATTTATGAACTTGATTCTATGTGGTTGTAGAGAAATATACATTACAATATATAACAGAAAGATTCGTTGTAAAAAAATATCTATAATTTGTTTTTTTTTTCAATATATTAAAATACATTAGTATACATTTAATATAGTTGTGACCACATAGTGTGCAAATGTAAAGAAGAGATTACATAAATCATCGACAAGTGTGCAAGATATTCTATAAAATATGGTAACTTGTAGCTTGGCCTTGATGTAACCTATTCGGTGAATGTAGGAACTCAATCTAATTATTCGTAAGGGACTATGGAAGGGAATATCATGGTATACCAATGATACATATGACTTGTACAGACTTGTAGGAATCCCCAACAATCTATAAATAAATGGATTAATTGATAAAATACAAGAAAACAAATTTAGAAATCTAGCCAGGAAAGGGAAAATGTAGACAATCCTTCTATCACAACCTTAGATCTTTAATTTCAAAATGAATCGAATGGTGGGAAGTATATAGCTATTAGTGTTCTTCACTTGCACGTGGAGAACATATTCTCACACCATAAAATAACCAAGCCACTAATATGAATAAGAGAAGTATCAAAAACATAAACCAAAAAAATCAATCACAATGAACTCATAAATTTTACCTTGGAAACAAAAATGGGAAAACAAGCATTTAATGGTTTCTCAGTGCTCTTATTCCGACAATATCTAGTTACAATGCAGTTGATGGCTCTTTGTGCATCCTCACCTCTCTTGGCTAAAAGTCCCTTTGAGACTAAAAGTACGAGATTCAAATAAGGAGAGCTAGGGTAATGGGAGGGCCAATAGGTTGACCTTTTGTTTCCCATTACTCAATCTATTCTCTCCTATTTTATTTTATTTTTCATTTTTAACTAATCCATTTTTCCTTCTCATTTTTTCTTATTCCACTTATGATTTTTCATTTTTTTTTTAGTTTACTTAGCATTCATTAATCACTGAATTGGATTGTAGGCACTGAGTCTTACAACCATTATCTTGTTTATATCCATTTCAAATCACAACTCCCCATTGGGAGGATTTTTGGTCTCCAAAATATAAATGGAAACCAATGTAAATCAATGTATCTTCTACTTGCTTCTCTAGAATGTGGCTCTAACTTTGTCTCCTAGCTACAAATATGACTCATTCTAGCCATAGCTCATGGCTCTAGTTCTAGATATGGCTCTATATCTAGTTGTTGTATTTCTTATTCCCTCAATGCAGAAGTCTACTCATTGACTCTCATCTTTGATAAATCTCCATATTTGAGCTCTATAATCAACATCCATTCCCACCTCTCTCAGTATTGGAGATAGTCCATATTGGTAGTCAATGAATCCAAGTTGAATGTTGGTCTTCTTGATAAGTGTAACCCTATCATCTTATTCCATCACATAGAAATTCCATAAGGAAAGTGTGGTCTATGTTCTCTTGCTAGGATGAATTGCTTCTTGACATAGAAACAACCCTCCAGTGCCTACAAATTATTACAATAAAACCATGGAGTTATGAAGAACTCCCCCAAGGTCACTGAACTCCATACACTAGTCTTCAACATATCTTCAAGAATGGATTATTCATATGTAATATTGAAACCCATTGGATTGCATATTCCCTTGGAATCATTTTTTTGTGTGTATTGTTGGTGTCATTTACCTTGTGTGTTTCTATAGCTCTTTGTATAGCTTATACCCATTGGACTAGAGATATAGGTATCTCTTCATCTTCTTCAATCTTCACTCTCCACACTCTTCTTTAGGCTATGTTATTTTTTGGGTGAATCTATGGATGGAGTTACCAAAACTTCATTTCCTAATGACCACTCAATGTGCAGTGGTGGAAAAAATTCTTGACACTACCATACAATTGCTTCACATGCTTGTTTTTTCCTTCTGCCTTTGAATTTGATGTTGATTTGGGGAAGTAATATTTTGATTCCTCCTCTAAAATAAATATGTACGGTGGCATGTGGATTGGTTCTCCCAACAATATGCCTCAATATGGTCGTTATTCCACAAAAGAGACATGTTTTGGCACAACAACAAATGAAAACACTATGGTCTTTACTCTTGCAATAATGAAAAACAAGGGATATCATATTTGATGTATACCCATGATTATTATTCATCTTTTGGTTTATATACTTGTTGCTTATTCTAAGTGATGGTGCAAAACAAGTCTTTGATATATTCTCATCACTAACCTTTTACAATCCATCATAAGAAGGATCAAGTGGTAGTGGTTTCCTTATTTATCTACCACCCTTCCTTCTAATGAGTAGGCCAATTCTTTATTGTCATTTTCCTTCACAAATGTAGTCTTGTTATTCATGGCCTTTTCATTTATACTATCGAAACCTAGGTGTTGATGCATATCCCTTGGTGAAGCTAGAATGGGGATTAGGATTCCTTTCCTTCTCTTTCTTATCCCTTGTCCATCATATCCCATGTACCTTAAAATTTTGGAACCAATGCCTTTGGTGTGTGTTGGGTGCATGCCCAGTTTTAAGGGAAAAGAACGACGTGGGAGACAGATGTGCATGCAGAAGAAGCAGCACGTGTAAGGTAGATGGGCATGTAGGAAAAGTAGCACATGAAAGATAGACGCGCATGTAGAAGAGGAAAGTATATGAGGCGTGCATGCAAGGATACCTAGCCATGATAGGGTTAGGGTTTTGGTAAGAATAAGTAATGGCTAGTAAGCTAAAAACATGTATAAATAGGCACCTCAGAGGTCTAGGTCGGGGGTTCATTTGGGTTCTTCAGTTTGGAGTTGGATGTCATGTTGTTGGTTATTATTAACATGATGTAAGAATATTGAATGTATATAGAATCCGATCTATTTTGTAATTTTTTGAGCTGAGGAGAGGAAATAAGGGAGACCTTGAGGGTTAGATCACAGGTTGAGGAGTCTGATGTGATCTAGTCTGCCTCATTGTATATCTCTACCTGTCCTGATGGAGATTTGTAATGTGCGAGGCGTTGTAGTTTTGGAACCATAATAATAAAATAGCAGAGCAGCCAAATCTTTGTGGACATAGCCCAGGAGGGGTGAACCATGGTAGATCATGTGTTATGTGATTGAATTTTATGTATCTCGTTTGTTGTTAATGATTAGATGTTGAACAAATGTGTGAATGACTAGATAGATCTACTATTTTACATGCATGAACAAGAATGACAGGGTATTCCATATAAGATGAATGTTAAAGTAATAAATAAAGACTACATAGTTTAATCGTAGATCCCCACTCATTTCCCAAGCTGCAAGCACCTAAGCGTTGCAGCCACCAATAGAGTTATCTCGGGTGAGACTACACAATACACCCTATGTACTATGTTTCCTTTTAGTTTACTAGGAGGGTCGATAGTTTTAGAGGGGTTTTGTTGGAAACCATAGTATACCTGAACCTGGGTCAGCCCTAGAATGGTAGTAGGAGTGAATTCTAACCAATAGTTTGCTTTTGAAATTCACCCAATTTATCTTGAGAAAGTTTAAAGAAAAGTGAGATTACTAGAGTTAGAGATTACTAGAGTTACATTGGTCACGGCACTATCCTTGATAGTGGCCTTGCTTCCTAGTTATATTGGACAATTGTTTGGAGATATTCCAAGGCCTTCTCCTTTCTTTACCAACTCTTAAGTTTCTAAGTCTTCATCCCATATATTTTGTCCTCCTACTACCTATCCATCTACATAAACGTCTCTCCCAACTATACAATATGGACTCTAATATTTTCCCAATCTTCCATATTCATAGTGAGGGAGTATTTACATTCATAAAATCACTTATTTAGTAGTGGAAGAAGTCTTGTCGGCATCTAAAGGTTCTTATCCATCTCTTCCATCCTCTAGTTAAACCTATAGACTTGTTCCTTTAATTATTTTCTTCTTGAAGTTGAGCATTGATGGCCCTTAAATCTTCCAACCTTTCTCTATTTTCTTTAACCATGTTGATTCTGCGCTCTCTTAAAAGTTATTGTAGTTGCATCATATTCATGGATTCAACTACTCTGATATCTTATGATTTGTAAATGAGACTTATAGACCAATCTCTTCATCGACACAGATATTGTGCATAATTTTATTTTTTTTATATCTGTTGGTCTTGCATAGATAGATCTATCTTCATAAATTCCACTAGGCCTCTATTCTTGATGAAAGTCCAAGTGAAACACTAAAATATATCTTCTGAATGGATATTAGGTGTTTATTCTCGATGTATCTTTCACATAACAGCCAAGTAACAATGGAAATAATAAATTAGATTCCAAATTGTTTCTATGTTGTTTGTCTTTATGATCTTTGTCCCTTTGATGGATACAAATCCTATTCTTAGGTGTAACCTGCATGCATCAAATGGAAAACAACACAACAACAATGAGGCCAATAAAAATCAAACCATGTAAATACTCTTTCCTTGAGAAATTTGTATATTCTGCTTCAAAAAGGTAGTGTCCAAGTAAGAAAGTGGCTTCAAGAGTCTTGTACTATGTTCAAGTTACAGGTTTAGCTCCCACAAATATTTGAATTTTTCAAGTCACTCTATCATGCTTCACACAATGCGCATTGCATTTACTATAGTGATATTTTTAATGGATTCCTTAAGGGAAGGAAAGGCAATGGATATATGAGAATATTTTATTTTTTCGAATTACGAGAACACTCTAGTAGATACAAATTAAATTAAAAAACAAAAAAATGATTTTAAAAAATTGGTGTTTTT
>ML817706.1:122491-134658 GCA_009831015.1 Picea engelmannii | reverse complement strand
GACTTAGTATAGTAAGTGTTCTTTCCAAGTATTTATGTTTGTTCATGGTATTTTTAGTATATGCTCTATCTAATGGTTGATAAGTTGCATGTTATCTTGTTTCCCTTGGATAATCTTGTTTGAAACCCTAGAAGGATTGTAATCATGCATCCCCTTCCTTGTTAATCATTCATCTTAAGCTTGTTTAAGCATAGAAGGTCAAATTTAGGGATTGTGATTGTACACCCCCCTAAACTTATCTTGTTGGTGAAAATCTAGAGCTTGTGATTGTACAACTCTAGGGTTTGACCTTGCTTCCACCTTGCCCTCTTTTTAGATGCCTTAGAAGTCATAGGACAACACCTAGGGTTTGAGATTGTTCTACCCTAGGGTTTGTTTAAATACTAAAATCCTAGGGTTAACCCTAGGATTTTAGTATTTAAGCCTTCTCTTGCTTTTAGCCTCCATTGAAGATTACATTAACTCCATATGCCCAAGGATTTAAGACAACACTAGTCTTCCTCTCGTTACAAGTGATCAAAAACCCTAGCTTAGCTCTCTTCTCTCTCGAGTCTCAACGTCTTGTGTTAGCTTAGGACTAATTGCATTGCATCTTCATTAGACATCATCTCTAAGCCTAATGCCTTGCATCTTAGCCTAGATCCATCATCTAACATCATTATTGTTGCATTAATTGCATTTTCAGCCATTAGGGCTTGTCATATTGCATCTAATTAACATAGTTTAATGCTCTTTCTTTCGAAAAATCATTAGCCAAAGGTTTATTAGTCTTTTATCTTATATTTGGCATATCCTTCATTGCATTCTTGCTTATTTTAGGACTGATTTCCTACTATTGTTATAAACTTGTTACATGCTCAAGTATCTTATCTTCCATGCAAGTTTTGTTACAGTTTTTATTTTTCTTTTGATAGCTAGTGTTTCAGGGGATTTTATTTACTTTCCTAGCTTAATAAACATCATTGATTGTCTTAGTAACATCATTGATTGATTTTATTTACTTTCCTAGCTTAATCAACTTACTTTGTCTAACTCATCCCAATCAAGCAACCACGATAGGGGGACATAGACTTTCCTTAGCTTGTTATAGGATCCCTTGAAGTTGCTAGGAAAGACTCCCTTGTGTTGGACCTCTTCCTTTCACTAAACGAGGGAAGTACTTTCTTAAGTGACAGTGGAAATTACTTCCATATGTTACACTACTCAAGCATCTTGTGAAGGATTTGCACAAGTGCTAGATTTTGTGATAATAGTGCCATGTGATTGTAAAGGTTTTATACCTAGAAGAACACTTCCCATTTAGCCTAAGCATGGATCTATGTATGTATGTCACACTTTGTCCTAGGTGATTATTTACCTAGCACTTTTGGCTGATTTGGCATGTATTTGGCACCTTAGATCATGTAAACACCTTCCATGAAGAGCTTCTACATCTTTTTATGCACTTGGAAAATGGAGGGACCCTCCCTTGAGCACCTAGCACTATTTGGGGTAGCTTTGCATGCATGATGGTTTGTTGGAGAATGGCACATCATATCCTACGTAGCACTCCAACACATGGCACATATTTGGAGGCACACATCACCTTTATTGAGGAGTCGTCCACTCTTTTCATGAGGACATTGGCATTTTGATTGGACGTTGAGCTTGTTTTGACCCCTTTTTCCTTGGAGATGATCATTAGGATGGTTTGAGGAGGTAGTTGCACCTTGGAGAGCTCCCCTTTCGACCATTGGAAGATTTGGAGATGAGTCGTCCACCTTCTTGGAGCCACATGTGCTAATTGGATGATTTGCTAGCTTGGTCATTTCACTTCTTGGAGAGGTCATCCTTGTTTGATGGAGGTTGTTCATCCTCACTCATTGCTTGGATGCTAGATGTTGTAGGTCTTGACCCAGTCTACTCACCTTTTGATGGAGACGTCCTCCCTCCATGGATACTTTTGTATATGTGGCATAACCTCTTCACTTGTTTATGTATTGTTGACCTTATCCTCCTTACGTAGTTAGAGAATAAAAGTTCTTTATGATTTCCTTGTCTAGATCTAAGAGATTTACCCTCATATAATATAATTGTATTGAGTGTGTTATTGATCCTAAAATCTATACAAGAGGCTCCCCTCCTTGGTAATTTTGTTGTTGTTGGAACATTTGAGATCATTTATGTTGAATATCAAGCATTGAGGCTATTTGGGGGTTTTTATTCAAGGCTTTCCTTCCATGTGTAGCTGAATTTTGGTTCTTCAAGATTGAATTGGTGTGGATTCTTTTACATATCAAAGGCTTGTGATTTGATCCATTTAAGAGTACATCTACAACTTGGAAGTAGTTTATTGTTATCTTGGTTTTGAAGTTCAATAATTTGCACGATATATTTAAGGAATACTTGCAAGCTTATTGACTTCAAATTCTAGAGTAAAGTTGAATTTCTAGTAGAAGGAGCATCCTTTCAAAGCCCTTTCTTGTTGAATTTCTGCATTAAATTCCAGCAAATGTAAGCCCTTTCTTGTAGAATTTCTGCATTAAATTCCAGCAAATGTTAGGGTGGATCTAGTGAGCTTTCATACCTCATTTCCATCCATAATTATATAAGAAAATAGGCCCTCTAAGAAAATCTCTCGACCCCATTATCCCTAGGAAGTATTTGGCACTGGTTTCTCCCATCTACCACCATATGAGAACCCTAAAAAACATTTTTCCTTTTTTAATTTATTTATGGAAATCTAACATAAATTTCTGAATTTTTTCTAATTAGATTTCAAAATCAAGTCTAGCCTTTTTTGCATAGGTACAGGATTATTTTTCTAGACTTGTGTTATTTGATCACAATTTGGAATCATTTCAAAGTTTATATGCAAAACCCTAATTGTGATTTGCCCTAAGTTTGTGCTTCAATTATATATCGTTTACTTGGGTTATCATTTGATATAGTAAATCTTGAATTAAACTTCTTTTGCATATAAAAATCAGATTTGCAAGTTAACCTATCAAGCTTAATCTCAAGTTAAATACATAGGTTTAACAAGTGGTTTTCACCACTTGTTTAAATCTGGAAATTGCCCTTAATAACATCACAAAACCATATTTGAATTTGGATCCATATAATTGTTAATTGGTTTATCTAGGTTGGATCTAGTTGATGTATGCTTGGTTTTATAAATGCTAAAATTGACTTGTATAAAGCATTACATCTTCAAGTGTTGAATCCTTTACTTCTAAAGTCATATCTTATATTGGATTTGATTCCTTTTTGTGTAAAGTAAATCTTTGCATCTCATTGTTAATGATCATTAAGATTTACTTTCTAATTCTTAGGCTCTCATATTCATCATATAGTTTAAGGATACCCCCCTTGGTCTTTAGAGAGCTGGGAAAAAGTGAAGAGAAGAATTGTACTAAGGTAATAGTAGTTCTCCTAAGGGTTACCTCAAGGTCGCATCTGTGGATTATGACTTTTTCCACTTAGATGTGAGTTGAAGGGGTTACAAACAAGACACTCATAGCTCCGATATTGTTCGAGGTTCAAGAGTCATTTCTTGTTTGGTTCAAGATTCTCTCAACGATCGAGTTACCTTGATTGGTTCAGATGACTTTGATAGATTCTTGTGTGTTTGGATTAATGGCATGTCCCCACCTCCATGAGACATCTTCATTTCCTTTTGTTACTTCACCCTGTCAATGTTTCATCGAAATCTGCACAGGAGATATAGCTAAAGCAAGTACAAACAAAGCTTATCAAGAAAGGAAGAGAGATTCAATATGGAAGAATGAGAAAACATATTCACACTACTCCAATAGATGATCAATATGATTAATGAATGAGTGGAATACACTCATATATAGGGCTGAACATTCCATAATAGCAGAACGAATGCATGCATAATAGCATAATAGTGATGATCTAAAATAGAAAGTCTAAAATAGAACTAGTCAGTTAACTTCCACTGAACTAGTGTGCCGAAAATGATAATTTCTCCAACACCCCCACTAAACATCACTATGAAGTAAAAAATGAGTCCCGGCTACTAGGCCATATTAGGTACTCATGTACAATGCAACTAATGAACACTCAATAAAAATGAGGAAAGGAGGAAAACCACGTGGGAACAAACCACCCCCTCAAACGACAATGCATCAAAAGAAGTAAAACGCAACTGCTAGGCAATTGTGTTCTTCACTACAAGACAGTCCCGCCAAGTCTGAAACTTTTGCTCACTAAAAGTCTTCGTGAAGATATAGAAATCTTTATGGATCTGATGAAGTCCTTTGGAAACCTATCTAGCCTTGTACCTCTTGATCCTGTGGACCCATCTGCACTTGAAAATATTCATTTCTAGTGGAAGTAGAACCAGATCGCAAGTCTGATTCTCTAGGAGTGATTCATACTCCTTATGCATGGTTGCTTTCCATAATGGATTGTCCACAACCTCACTATAGGTCTATGGATCGGAATATTGAACCATATAGCAATGTATGGGCATTGTTGGTTCAGAAGCTGAAGGTACATGATAATGCTCCTCATGATGAGATTGAGTCCTCCTCGAATTCAATGGATTCCCTACAAGAGAACCTAATGCCTGAAGTGTGAACCGTACCCTCTTGGGCATCTGCTGAAGCTTCGGCGTTGGCTTCTTATATGGCTGTACTACCTTCTTATTTCCATGTACAGAATCTGAGTGTATGGAATCATCTTTGATGTTTGAAACTAATGGCACAATAGTATCTACATGTTGCATTGGATGTCCATGCAAAGTACTCTCCTTATGTGTAAGTATAAAAGAGGAGTCATCCTCAGAAAACTTAGTGAATTTATACAACCTTGACCTGTGATCCACCTCACCAATTGCAATAATGGAATTGTCATGCATGTCAATTACTGAAACTGAATCTGATGTAAATTCAACCCTTTTACCTTTCTGAGTGATCTGATAAACTGAGAGCATATTCATAGAAAACTTTGGAACATGTAAAACATTCTCAAAACTGCCATTATGGAGTTCCACTCTGCCCTCTCCTACTACTACTACTGGAGTATCATCCCCCATGAGAATAGGGGGTCTTGAGCATGGACACAAAGAAGAGAAAACTTCATTTTTTGCTGCCATATGATGGGATGCCCAAGAATCTATAATCCATGAATCAGATGAGGAATTAATTGCAACAAGAGCATGATGATTACCTTTCTTAGGAGCAGGATTTTCTTCCTTCTACTTCTTGACTTCCTCTGGAATGAAGTTTCTAAGGTTGTTCTACTGAAGTGTTTGTGCCATAAGATTGATTTGTTTCTTCATGCACGTGGATTCTTCATGATTCGGTTTATTGCAGTAAGTGCATTGCTTTCCCTTCTTCTTTTTCTTGGAATCTGAAGAGTCTTTGGAACCTGAATAATCGTTGAAGGGTTTGGAATATCCCTCCTTCTCGTTATGTTTCTCCTTCCCGTTCTGTTTGGATTATCCTTTTCCATCATGCATGGTGAGTGCATGTGCTTTGGAATCCTTGATTAGGCCCATCTAAATGAGTTTCGCCTGCTCATGTGTGATAAAATCAATGAATTGATCCATGGTAGGCATCTTCCAATTTGTTCCCATGAGATACTTGCCTGAATGGAAAGTGGAAACATAGACAACATATTTGGTCCTAGCTTGACCAAGATTGTCAGAATAAGTTGGTCCACTTGTTTAGACTTATCAATACCACAAATTATGAATCTCAATATCAAATATTTAAACTTAGTAAAGAAATCTTGTATATTATCAAAACTTTTAGGATCCCAAGTATTCAACTCTACCTCAAGCATATGACCTCTCATCTCATCCTGCTTTCCAAACAGACTTTCCAAGGTAGTCTAGATCTCGTTTGGAGTCTTGCATGCAACAACATGAAACCATATATCAGTTGAAATCAATTCAAGAAAAAGTCACGTGGCTTCATCCTTTTAGTTCGCCCATCTCATCTTCTCAATTGTTGATGTAGGTTATGTTTTTCTCCCCACCGTTAAGTTGTACAGTCCTTTCCTTCTGGGTCAGAATTCTGTCTTGGGCTTCCAATCAAAATAAATGTATGGTGTGAGGATTACCACCAAGTTTGACTATATAATAGGTGTTCTATCCATCTCTCCCATTGTTTCTAAGAACCCCTAAAATTGTACTCTCAATATGCAAGTGAAAAACTGAGAAATCACTGCAGAAATGGCACTTTAAGTGAAAATTCATATCAGTTTCAAAAGATGATCTTCGATTTAATTTCTGAGAAAATGGTGAGAAATCTCGCTAAATGGTTGAAAACCCACCTGTAGAATGGATCAATTTACTTCTTTCGCAGACCGTTTCCCCAAAAAGTGAATATTTTGGTAGAAATCACTGCAAACAAAAAATTGTTTTTAGAGGCGGTCGCACCTTCCCTTAAGAGACAAAGCAACTAGTTTGGTTGGTCGCCCTTTTCGAGTGTCTAAGGTGCGACCAACCCAAAATTTGAAAAATTTGTAAGTTTGGGTGCAACAGTCGCTCCTTTCAACAGGGAGAGGGTGTGACCGTGTCTCTGACACGGATTTGCTCGTCGACACTCTGATTTCCTTATTCTCTGGCTTGTCTGGCTTGCTCTAAGCAGCATAGCTCTGATACCATGTCAATGTTTCATTGAAACCTGCACAAGGGATCTAGCTAAAGCAAGTACAAACAAAGCTTATCAAGAAAGGAAGAGAGATTCAATATGGAAAAATGAGAAAATATATTCACACTACTCCAATGAGTTGATGATTGATACATAGATGATGATCAATATGATGCAATAAATGAGTGGAATACACTCATATATCGAGCAAAACATTCCATAATAGCATAATGCATGCATGCATAATAGCATAATAGTGATGATCTAAAATAGAATGTCTAAAATAGAACTAGTCAGTTAACTCCCACTTAACTAATGTGCCGAAAATAGAAATTTATCCCACACCCTAGGTCCTCAAATTCTGTTCCCCATAGGGATTTATGTAGGGACCCATACCAGGACTTGTATGTTGATATTGCGCATTACTCAGCTTTGGGGGATGTCATCTTCTCGAGGGATTTCAATGCTTGTTCATGATTCTCTTAGAGATTTTTTAGCACTCCCACTTTGTAATCTTGTTGATGTACTTAGCAGTCCCATTGACTTATTTGTGGTCACTTGTTGCACATTAATAAAATTATCTTATCTTAATGCTTGTACCAGAGCTTGTAAAATTCCACTCTATGACAAGTCCAAGGATTCTTTTTTCCTACATGACATAAACTCAACTTTAGTAGATCTTCACAAGTTATGGAATGATGCAATGGGACCTCTTAACCATCAAATTGCACTTGGAAACTAAAGGGTTAATTTCCAGCTCCATTTTATCAGACTAGTGCATTCATGAGTTCACTCAAGGCTCCCTATGGTTCAGCAGTTTCTTTGCTTTCAGTTTCATCGGTTTCTGAGTCTTACCACCTGAAAATCCATAGTTTATTTTACATTTTCGAGTCTCTAAACACAAAGGGGGAGACTATTACCCTCGTTACTTTACTCTATGATTCTAATTTCACATTGACTTAAGATATTTAAGTCAAAGTGAAATATGTCACTTATGTCAAAAGTGACTATTAATTCACTTTATGGGTGAATTGAGGGACATAAAAAGAAATAAGGAAACTAAGCCAAAGTGGGTTTTGAGTTGAGATTATTCTTGGAAGATCTCAACCTCTGATTAGAAATGGGATGGGATGATCTCATTCATCCATTTCTAGGTTTCCTTATGATTTCTATAAAGAGGGCGTAAAGGGCATTTGTAGGCAAATTCACTTGTATGTTCACCAAGAGAGTTTGGAGAAAGGCAAGAGGATGGGAATGGAAGCATTGGGAGAGGAGAGCTTGGGCGTCTCCATTCATGGATGGATCATGGAGGCTTAGAGCACGTGTTATTTGTGGTGATCACACTTGCTTGGAGGAGGGCGCACCATAGGAGGGGGGCGCACACCTAGCAAGGAACATCAATACTTGTAGGAAGTCAGATTTGATTGTTTCAGGGGAGAGGCAACACACAAGAGAAGATATCTGTGGTGGGGTTTCTTCATTGGGTCAAAGAGGAAAGAGGGCGCTTCACTTCAATGGACAGAGCAACAAAGGAAAAGGGTGCACTAAGCTTGGGCGCATATCTCATTGGATCCTTTGGCAAGGCTCAAGAGGAGCTTGCTATGTATACAAGTTCCTTTGTATTGTATTACTTGTTGTATCTCATGCTTTAGATCATCATTATGTATAATTTCATCCCAAACTGGTTTTCATGTTGACCAAAAATACTTGTGTTCATTTCATACATGCTTAGAGTTTAGATCAGCGTGTTAGAGTTGTAAATATCATGAGGAGTGTTATCTGTTTTGAGTATATTGCATGTGCTAACATTGGGGTATGAAAACACTTGCAAGGGCAACTGAAAAGTACATTTAACCACCAAAATTATCAGCAAAAATTTACTAAACAGTTTGTTGTCCTAAAAAGACAGCAAAAGACAGTTTTGAGATTATGAACTTAAACCCAAAATAAAGGTCAAGGACAGACCTATTATGGCAGCATGATAGTACCTCAGAATTTCAACACTTCCTTGGAGTGTTGGATACCAATGGACCCTGGTGACTTCTTCATTTAGTAGACACTTGAAGGGAGGTTGCTTGCTTGGAGGGCGACGGCATTGGATGAGGAGTGTTAGGCATTCTGGAGGAGGGAGTTGACCCCTAGAGACAACAATGTCTTGCTTGCATGGAGCCTTACACTTGACTTGAGGATGCTTGGGTTGAGCAAGAGAACAAGTAGGTGTGGTGCTCCCTAAGGAGGCACATGACCTTGGAGATGCATCCGAGCTTCGAACCCTTGGCGGTAGCACTCATGCCTTGGACCCTTGCTCGTTTATTGACATCACCTTGGAGCTTCACGCGTGTCACTTGTAGAGGGAGCGCTTCATTCATGTGGAGCTACTTGTATCTTGCAGGTCGCTTGTATTGGACAAGGTCCACTAGTCATTGATGACCTCGCTTCACCTCTCACATAAATATAGGCAAGAGAGACTCATTTATTGTCATCATTGTACTCTTTTCTTTGTACTTCTCTTATAGGAGGAAGGTACCAAGATTCTCGAGGAAACCGAAGGAGAAATCATGAAGAGAGAAGAAAAAAAATTGTTGGGAGCTTGTTCTTGTAAGATACCAGGGTTTGATCTTGGGAGCAAGATGTCGAGGATGACGATCCCATAATCGATTATGCGCTTTTTCTTGTTCTTCTTTACACTTGGGTTAGAGATGTAAGAGGAGGAGCACTAGTGTTTCTTGGAGCAGTCTTGAAGCTACACCCATGGCTTGATCCCCAAGGAGGCATCGGAGTTATTGTTGGGCGATAAACCCTAAATTGTACTTGTTAAGGAGGAAGAAAAGAGTAGACACCTAGCACCTGGCCAAGCAGGGCTTGCTAGTGGCAACTGTACCTTGTTGGAGTATCTTTGGTCGATCCCGGGTTTTCCTTGGTTTTTCCAACCTAGGGTTTTGGAGAGCTTGGAGTCTTCTACTAGCTTGTGATGATATGAGAGTATGTACTTAAACTCCATCTAGTCTTATCTGTATGTATATGAGGTTCTCAGGGGTCCAAAATTGTCTTATTGTAGATTTGATTTTCAGCTAAGATGGTCTACCAGGTTTCTAGCAATTATATGTCTTGTAGATTCGTCATGAGTTAATACTAAAATTGTTCGGGATTTTAACATTTATATTGAAGGGACTAGGACAAATTTACTATTGTAAACCTCCATTGAAGGGACTAGGACAAATTTACTACTGTAGACCTCAGATCTAGTTTATGCATGAAAAGATTGTCCCGAAGGGATGGAACTTGTTGCCATATATTAGGTGTCTTCTCTCTTGCATTGCCTAGTGTATTGGGGTTGATGTGAAGTGAAACATTGTCTATTGTTTGTTGTTGTAATTTATATTTCAGTTCAGCCCTAACAATGATAATTCACAGTGATTAAATCTGTGGAACCTCGAAGGAGGTGAAATTTCTGATCTTGCAAAAGAAATCTCAATACATGAAATTTCTACGTAGTATCGGAGCTTTCTTGCTAAAATCACTCTTTTGGTGAAGGAGGAGTTGGTGTTTCAGTTGCGTTGTTCTTAGGATTTGTAGTTTAACCTCGTGCAAGTTGCTTGGGTGTGAAACCCTAGGACGTTTGAATGAAGCGTATGAGCCCTAGAAAGGCTTGTGCTACTTCATTATTGCTAACTATTGTTTTGAGGTGGGGATTTAGATCTTGCACAGATGTCCACCATTGTGCTTAGAGAATCTGATAAGTTGGAAGGAGTTTCCAATTTCATCCCTCGGAAGCTTCGGCCATGGATGCCTACGGAGATAGCCGTGATTTAGGAACATGTTGAGAAAGAGATTACAACACCTGTCGACGCAAAGTTCTTGGATGCTCATAACAAGAACGTGGCCAAGACAAAGACAACCATTCTTGATTCTATGAAAGATCCCTTCATAGCTCATAGGGCAGACAAGACGACCAACAAGGAGATGTCTCAAGCTTTGATTGGTTTGTTCTAATGTTTCTCGATAGTTTCTCGATTGCAGCACTTGCTGATGTGGAGTTGTCGGATGCTCATAACAAGGACGCGGCCAAGGCAAAGACAACCATTCTTGATTCCGTGAAGAATATCTTCGTAGCTCACAGGGCAGACAAGACGACCAACGAGGAGATGTCTCAGACTTTGATTGGTTTTGCAAAACAAGCCCTGGGCCATCCCCATGTGCCAAGACAGATAATGTGACGAGCTACATGGACGGGATCGCAGAGTTGAGAGACCAGTTGAGTGTCATTGGGACGGAGGTGGAAGATAGGGAGTTGGTGTTTGTTCCCTTGAATGGTTTTACCATCTCAGAGGATTTTTGTTCAGGGCGTCCATGCTCAAGAGACATTGCCGACCTTCAACAGGCTCTAGGATGACTTAGTATGGGAAGAACTCGGGTTGCAGTCTCGTTCAACGCAATAAGAGGAAGTAGAAGAGATTGCTCTCATTGGGAGGACGAACAAGTGTAGCGAGAAAAGATACAAGGAGAAGGAAGGCTAGGGGACAAGGAAGAAGGACTTGAATAAGGTGATGTGTTTCCAATGCTACAAGAATCCCTAGAGTGCATAAAGAGACAAACAAATCTGATCTCCATCGACGAAAAGTTCCAAAATCTGATTACTTAATTAGGCTAGTCCTTTGGCGTTAATAAATAACATATCAAGTCTATTCAAATGAATTATATACAAAGGCAAATGAAAAGAAAATCTTTTGAGAAATTAATAATACCGAAGGAGAAGTCATGAAGAGAGAAGAAAACGTTTTTGTTGGGAGCTTGTTCTTGTGAGATACTAGGGTTTGTTCTTGGGAGCAAGATGTTGAGCATGGCGATCCCATAATCGATTACATGCCTTTTCTTGTTCTTCTTTACACTTGGGTTAGAGATGTAAGAGGAGCACTAGTGTTTCTTGGAGCAGTCTTGAAGCTATACCCGTGGTTATTGTTGGGCGATAAACCCTAAATTGTAATTGTTAAGGAGGAAGAAAAGAGGAGAACATGTAGGTGTCGTGCTCCCTGAGGAGGCACATAACCCTGGAGATGCATCCGAGCTTCGGACCCTTGGGGGTAGCACTCATGCCTTAGACCCTTGCTTGTTTATTGACATCACCTTGGAGCTTCACACGTGTCACTTGTAGAGGGAGCGCTTCATTCGTGTGGAGCTACTTGTATCTTGCAGGTCGCTTGTATTGGATGAGTTCCACTAGTTATTGATGACCTCACTTCACCTCTCACATAAATAGAGGAAGGAGAGAATCATTTATCGTCATCATTGTACTCTTTTCTTTGTACTTCTCTTATAGTAGGAAGGTGCCAGGATTCTCGAGGAAACCCAAGAAGTCATGAAGAGAGAAGAAAATGTTTTTGTTGGGAGCTTGTTCTTGTGAGATACCAGGGTTTGACCTTGGAAACAAGATGTCGAGGATGACGATCCCATAATCGATTGCGTGCTTTTTCTTGTTCTTCTTTACACTTGGGTTAGAGATGTAAGAGGAGGAGCACTAGTGTTTCTTGGAGCAGTCTTGAAGCTACACCCGTGGCCTGA
>ML817706.1:74625-85802 GCA_009831015.1 Picea engelmannii | reverse complement strand
ATCTGACGCCTGAGATCTGTCCTCCTCTTCTGCGCATTCTTCTTGTCTACAATCAGATCTGACGGTCCTCCTTCTTTCAGGAATTTAAATGGGATCCAACGATCACTGACGCTTCTCCTCCCGAGCTTAGGCACTACGATCGACTCTGCGCTAATTACTCTTGAACTTACTTTGTTCCTGTTTTTCATCGATGCTTACTCTGATCTTGTCATCAATGACCTGCCTACAATCCTTTGCACGTTTGTTTCCATCTTTGTTGTTGTACTTGCCATCAATGACAAGCATATATTGTCTGTAAACCATGCCAACACAACCTACTAACACTTTCTAACCCTAGAATACCCTAACCTACTAATGATATTTCTGTTGTTATTAAAGTAAGCTACAACCATTTGATGCAGCATTAAAAGCTCATAAAAGCAATTGAAAAAGTTGAATTATACCTTGTCTTATGTGCTTCTATCAAATGATAGTGTTATGATTTCAATGGTTAATGATTTTTAGTCATTTTGAAGCTATTTTCAAGACATTTTATGTGAAGTATTGCTCTATAAAGATTGTTGTTATAAAATTTATGTTTACTTCATCATATTCAGCAAATTGTTTTTCTCTAGAAAGTCCATGGTTTTATGAAGTGCTAACCAGCAAGTGTATTTGCAAATATATTCTAGTTCCTTGTTGCTTTGTTCCGGGCAGGTATGCATCACGAGACTTCTCCAATGAGAGGCCTTAATTGACCACCCTAAAGATAGCCAATGAGATTTGGAGAAACAACCAGTCTTGTGAGGTATTGACAAAAGCCAGGGGGAATGTACAACCTCTGTGACTCAAACCAAAAGTCAGAACGAATGAGATGTTATATGATCTTGTGAGTCAAGCCAAGGTAAAGGTAGAAGCCTTGTAAGTCTAATGCAAAATTCAGGGGGAACGTACAACCTCTGTGAGCATAGACAGACTAGTGCAAAAGTCAGGGGAAACGTACAACCTCTGTGAGCCTAGTCAAACCTTGTGAGTCTAGTGCAAAAGTTAGGGGGAACATATAACCTCTTTGAGCATAGATAGTCTAGTGCAAAAGTTAGGGGGCACGTACAACCTCTGTGAGCATAGATAGACTAGTGTAAAAGTCAAGGGAAACGTACAAGCTCTGTGAGCCTAGTCAAACCTTGTGAGTCTTGTGCAAAAGTCAGGGGGAACGTACAACCTCTGTGAGCATAGACAGTTTAATGCAAAAGTCAAAGGGAACATACAACCTCTGTGAGCACAGACAGACTAGTACAAAAGTCAGGGGAACGTACAACCTCTGTTAGCCTAGTCAAGCCTTGTAAGTCTAATTCAAAAGTCAGGGGGGAACGTACAACCTCTGTGAGCATAGACAGTCTAGTGCAAAAGTCAAGGGGAACATACAACCTCTGTGAGTATACACAGACTAGTGCAAAAGTCAGGGGGAACGTACAACCTCTGTGACCCTAATCAAACCTTGTGAGCCTAGTGCAAAAGTCAAGGACAAAAAATTCTCCAAGACTGCCTTGTATGTCAAGGTTGACTTGAGACTTGGAGAAAATCCCTATAAGTCAAGGCAAGAAGAAATTTCCATAAGTCTTGTGAGCTTTGTGTGTCAAAGAAAAAGTCAAGACAAGTTGTTAGAATTAGAGAAATAATGCAGAACAGAACTGTCTTTTTCAATTTTCAGTTAGAAGAAGAACTATGTCTCATTTTTAGAATAGTAAATAAAACAATAATGCTTGAAGTCTGAACAGAGAAACAATAAAATGATTCTAGTTTGTAAACAAATTTCTGAGTAGGCATTGTCACTCAGATCTAAGCTAACAGTATGAGATATTAGCTAAGAATAGAAGATCTGGAATAGTCGAATCTAATCTACAATGCTGATGTAGATCTTATACATATAAAAAAAAACACAAACAGATACCCTGATCTGATAAAGATAGATTGATCTAAGCAAAAGACCGATCTAGAAGTAGAGCAAGGTTTAATCTATGGATCTGATATAGATCAGATCTAAACAAGATTGAACAGATCTCAAATATAATAAACTTTAAGTTAAATAATAAGTTAGACCAGTAAAAATTTAGCAAGTCACTTACCTTGTAGACTTACCTTTGAAGGAGACACAGCCACACATTAGAGATGCAATGCCACTTGTACTTATGCTCAAAAAAAATTCAGGATCATAGATCTACCATCTAGGTTAGATCTCTTGCCAAGAGATGAATAGATTTAGTTGCCACCAAGAAGGAGAAACCACATAGACACCACACAAGAATTCTTTGTGGTTAAACTCTCAAACCGTCACACAAAAATTATGTGGTTAAACTCTCAAACCCTCACACACAGGAGCAAGGTTACAAGCAGCTTGGAGAGGCCGCGGCTCAAGGAGAAAGGGGTTGAACAGTGCTAAAGGAGGCACGACTCAGTGAGAGAGGCGAGATCTACAACCACGGCTCAACAGATCTGCTTTTAGGAAGGTGACTGCAGCTTCACACAGTTTGCAACAAGAAGTAATTCAAACCTCAGCTCAGCACCCTTACCACAGACTTGAAATCAGCAAAGAAGGATCTTCAATACACCAAGGGCTCATGGACCTGTCAAGAAAAAATTAACCAAAGGCTGAACTGGACTGTTGAAGGAGGATCGCAGCTTCAAGGAGGAGATCCGATCTCTTTAGAACAGAAAGAGTGAGTATATAAAAAGGATAGAGGTAGGTCTCTATTTATACTTTTAGGCTAGGTTAAAGTAATAAAAATATTAATTAAAAATATCATTTAAAATAACATGTTTAATTAATATAAATATTAATTAAACATGTTATAATTAAAATATTTAATTTATATTTTCTCATTAACCCCTAGAGCAAAAACCAAGACCCCAAAAACAAAAGCAAGGGTAAAGGAGGGGGTTTTAGGAAGAGTGACTTGGTGGCAATACTTATCCATTCATTCTCAAAGTGACCTTTTAATTGTATCATCATTGCATATGGGATACATCGCTCATGTGGTCATGCTCACCTTCAAGGAGGGTCATACACCAACAAAATACCTGATCAAGGATTAGGTTGCCCCAGAACATTTCTAGGGTCTTATCCACCAAGGTACAAGACCAAGGATCAACCCATGCCCCAGGCATGGGTACCCTGGACCATGCTCAGAGGCCCTAGACATATCTAGGAGCTTTAGCTGTTTGGTCCAAGACTAAGAACCCCAGTCAGATATTGGGGGCCCTCTCAGGGGTCTTTACTGCTTGGTCCCAGACCGAGAACCCCAGTCATATACTGGGGGCCCTAACAAGGGTCTTTTTCCATGGCACTGATTGTTTGGTCCCAGACCAAGTACCCCAGGATTGCACTGGGGGCCCTAGATCTCGGCTAGGGTCTTTGCCATCCTCCCGAAGAATGGCTCTTGCAGCTGCTTTAAATTCAACACAAGTCTTGTGAGATTTGTGTGTCAAAGAAAAATCCAAGACAAGTCTTATGAGTTTTGTGTGTCAAAGAAAAAGTTAAGACAAGTCTTATGAGCTTATGGGTATCCTTCCCGAGTTGCACAAAACTAACACCTTGGTGATTAGGAAGAACTAGCAGCAATAAGGGATATCATTTCTGAAGAAGAGTTGGTACATATTGCCTTGAATGGTTTTGGAAAACAGCGGGATGTATTTGTCAAGTGTGTGGTGGGAAGAGAGAAGATGCATACTTGGGAGAGGTTGTGGGACGATGTCACACAGGAATAGATCCGGGAGGGGTCTCAACGTGGAGAGAAGAAAAATAAATCTGAAGATGAAGACAACCTTGCCTTGGCAGCAAAGGGAAAGGGGAAGAGCAAGAAGAGTTCAGTTGAAAGAACCTATTCAAGACAGGGAAGCAAGAAGAAGTTTGACACCAGCAAAGTCAAGTGCTTTTCTTGCCATCAGCTTGTGCATATTTCCAGCCAATGTCCCAATAGGAAGAAGGGAAAACCCAAGAAGCAAATGGTTGTTACAGTTGATATGGATGCATTTGCAGCCAGATTTGAAGATGAATTTTCACCTCAATGGTCACTAGTACATGGTACAATGGCAGTGGTGCTTCATGCCACATGACAGGGGTGTGTGAGTGCTTCAACAACTTGAAGGAGTACAATGCCAACTTCAACATTGTACTTGGAGATAATGCCAAGTACAAGCCAGCAGACAAAGGAACTGTGAGGTTTCAGAGGGAGTCTTCTAAGCCTTTGTCAATTAATGATGTTTTGTCATTCCTGGTTTAAAAAAAAATATGATTTATGTTTCAGCTTTAGAAGATAAGGGATATGAGATCACTTTACGAGATGGAAGAGGCTCCAACCCTAGCATGGGGAAAGTGTTGGGAGTGAGAAAGGACAAACTGTACAAGCTACAGTTTGAACCAACATGTGCGTTGGTTGGTAGCAGCAGAAGTGGCAGAGATTTGTGGTAGCTTTGGCATAGGCGGATGGCTCATCTAGATCATGGAGCACATAAGGTGCTCAGAGAGGCTATGACTAGGCTTCCAGAGTTTAGTTCCGATCAGCACAGTGTGTACAAGGGGTGTGCTTTGGGCAAGTATGCCAAGACATCCTTTCCTAGCAGTGACAGCAGGTCCAAAGGGATTTTGGACTTGATCTATTCAGATGTTTGTGGGCCCATGTCAAAAGTGTCTATTGGAGAGATCAACTACTATGTCTCCTTTATTGATGATCATTCCAAGAAGACCTGGATATAATTTATGAAGACCAAGGATGAGGTCTTCATCCGGTTCCAAGAGTTAAAATCTCTAGTGGAGAACCAGACATGCAGGAAGATCAAGGTGCTCAAATCAAACAATGGAGGCGAGTATACCTCGAGTGCCTTCAAGGAGTTCTGTGTAGATTCTGGGGTTAAGAGGGAGTTGATTGTGCCGTATAACCCGCAAGAGAATGGAGTCTCGGACAGGAAGAACAGATTGATAGTTGGGGCAGCAAAGGCAATGTTGCATGATCAAGACTTTCCCATGTTTCTATGAACTGAAGCATGCAACACTGCAGTCTATTTGCAGAACAGGAGTCCGCATAAGGTATTGGGGAGGATGACCCCTGAGGAGGCCTTCACGAGGAAGAGACCAGAGGTTAGTCACTACGCATCTTCGGGTGCTTGGTCGACTGCCATGTTCCGGTAGAGAGGAAGACCAAGCTTGAGCCTACTGTAGAGAAGGGCATCCTTGTTGGCTACAGCGAAACCCCCAAGGCCTACAAGGTCTACATTCTTGCACTCGTGAGGACAGTGGTTAGGAGGAACGAGATATTTGAGGAGGACAAGAAGGATACAGTGTGGACAAGAAGAGCATATCAGGTTGTTGTTTCAACGTGGGTTCAGGGGATATTTCCTGGATTAGCAGGAAGCATAAATCAGTTGTTTTGATCTCTGCAGAGGTTGAATACATGGCAGCGAACTTGGCATCATGTGAGGACATTTGGCTTCGTAAGCTACTCATGGGCTTGTTTGATCAGGTGTTGGACACAACAGTGATTCATTGTGACAATCAGAGCTACATCAAGCTCTCTGAAAATCCTGTGTTTCATGATAGGTCCAAACACATTGAGATAAAATACCACTTCATTTGGGACTGCATGCAGAAAGGTTCAGTTAAGCTATAGTATGTGCCAACCAGTGAGCAGATTGCAGACATACTCACGAAGCCTTTGGTGAAGGGAAAATTTGTCTATTTTAGGGACAAGTTAGGGGGTTGTGCAGAACGCCTTCCTCGCTAAGAGGGAGTGTTAATTTTTTGTAGCAGCAAAAAGTGTCTGCTCATGCCTATGTGTCCTAGGCATGTGAGGGGACATTAAACTTACCCATTTCAGCCTAAGTCTGACTTAGGAAACCTAGACAAAAATCTCCATGTTAGTGGTTTCTGGGGCCCTGTTGAGCGTGGCGCTCAGCCTAATGTTGTGTGAGGCCCTGATGAGTGGGTTGCCCATCTTAGTAGAGATTGGGGTCCACAGAAAAGGGGGGCTCAATCTGAGTCATTGAAGCTCTTGTTGGGCACTAATCCCAAGGAAGCAAGTGAGGGGGCTAGGGTATAGGGTGGTTGAGGGTGTTGGGCATGCTCATTTCAGTCATTTGGTGAGAAAGAGGAGAGTGGGAGAAAGGAAGAGATAAGGCAGAGAGGAGCTACTATTGAAGGACATTTCAGTGCTCGTTTAGAGCACTCAGTGGAGGCCATCTACAGGCCATATTGTGCAGTAGAAACAGCCCATACTCAGGGCCATATACAGTAGCAACAGTGAAAATGATTTCTGAGAATATTCAATGGAAGAAAGAAGGCAGAACCAAAGGGTTTAAAGGAGCAGTTTGGGGCTGTACACAACCCATAATGCGCAGCAAACACAACCCATACTCAGGGCCATATACAGCAGCAACAGTGAAACTAATTTCTGAGAATATTCAGCTGAAGAAAGAAGATACAACCAGAGGTTTTATAGAAACAGTTTGGGTCTGCACACAATAGCCTGGTACGGCCATCAGAAGAGGTCGTAACAAGCCGTACAAGACAACCAAAAGGAGGCCATGAACAAGCTGGATTGAACACCATTTGTTTTGCAGGCCCAAAATCTGAGCATAATCCTTCTACTATACTGTAAGAACTTTATTATTATTATTTGTTAATGTACCTTCTCTCTGAAAGCCTAATAAAGCTCCCCTCTTAGTTGGTTTTCCGCACACTGGGTTTCCCGGGTACCCATTGTGTTAATGTGTGTGTTTGGTTTTATTTTCTTCCGTTGTGCATGCATGTATACTCAACTGGTGTAATCTTAGCATAGATCAGATTTTAATTTTTGTGTTGAAATTAATTTCTTAGTTAAAATCTATTGGCTAGATTATCTTAGTTCATTGGGTATTAAAAATTTTACACTTTTGTACTTTATCTCTTTTGTCTTGGAGTCACTACGGTTTCTTGGAGCTTCTTGGAGAATCTTGAATACTAGGGTTAGGGTTTCATCCCTTAAATAGTTGGAAATTAGGATTTTGAGATGAAACCCTATGCTATGCTTGTTGAAGTGAAAAAGAAAAAGAGGTGTCTTGCCTTGGAAGGCATGCTACTGTGATGCATCTTTGTTGGAGCTCCTTGGTGTGCGCTTGGGTTTTCATTGTTTTCCCTAGCTACGGTT
The DNA here is from genome assembly GCA_009831015.1 of Picea engelmannii. Classification (NCBI taxonomy): domain Eukaryota; kingdom Viridiplantae; phylum Streptophyta; class Pinopsida; order Pinales; family Pinaceae; genus Picea; species Picea engelmannii. Next base: position 78,645 of record ML817706.1, on the reverse strand, counting down.
TTGGAGTGCTAGAGGATTGTACTAGCCTTGTGATAAGGCTATGGTATGTACATAAACTTCATACTTACGCATAGTAATGAAGTTTCTAGCTGTCCAGTACTTGTGTAATTGCAAATTTGATTTTCATCCATCTATTTCTTAATGGTTTATAATTTCCAGCACTTACATGTCTTGCTGACTGATTTGACATCAGTTAAGGCTGMAATTGTGAAGTGATTTAACATTTATATTGAAGAAGATAGGGCAGTTTTGCTGTTGTATTTACAKCTGCCATAAGTGAATTTCAAATATATTATATGCATGACAAGATTGCCCTAGAGGGATGAAACTTATTGGCACACTTTGGTATCTTTTCTCTTAAATTGCCAAGTGAATTGGGGTTGTTAAGAGGTGAAATAWTATCCATTGTTGTTGTTGTTTTATTTATATTTCATAACATCTCTAAGGCTAAAATGTCACACGGTTAAGATCCCTGAAACCTCTAGAAAAGAGGTGAAATTTMTGTTTTGCTTTAAAAGCCATATTTCAAAAATTTCTATAATACCAACCACATAAAAATGTGGGACTTTTCGYTTTTTAGGTCTGAACTTTATAACAAGGTTCGAGTGCTTYAGATAGACTTACCAAGATAATMTAATCAAAGTAGCAGTGAATAGAGATTCATGACAACCATCACTTCATTTCAAGATTTGATTGACATCACACTCGGATATGTTTTAGCTTATCCATGAGGGACATGATGGTTTCGAGCTATGTGCACCCTATTAGAGTAACCTCACTATTTTTTCAAGACATAGCTTTCACTTGTAGGAGATTGCTTGCTAAGAAAAAAAGTCATAGAGAGGTTGCTTGGTTTGTGACCAAGATTGCTTGAAAAGCAAGAGAACTATATTTGGAGCTGATTTGAAGAGGAATGGTTTGTGTAACACCTCATATTGTATGAGTCTCTGTATTGTGACTTTCATCACATTAGATGAAGTTTGTTGTTGGTGGTTCCTTGGAGCTTTTGATCGACCATGGGGAGATACACCTTCATTGAGCTTCTTTTCTTCTTGGCATTAGGGATTTTGGTTGAGGAGCTTCACTTCTCTTCTTTGGGGTTTATTCTTGCAGATTGGTGATCTTCTCACATGTTCTTGCCTTGTTGATCACCCCTTGGTTGCACAATTGATGGTTATGAAACATGTTATCTCATCACAGTGTTGTTTTCGTATTTTACTTGTTTATCTTGGAGGTGCTACATATTTATCATGGATGATGGTTCTAGCCCCACAAGGGGCTAGATGTTGGTGTTAGGAGGTAGATGATTCATGATGTTGTTGGAGCTTCCTCGTGACTTCCTAATGACGTTTTGCATGGTGATGTTGTATTATCGGTTTTACTAGGAAGGTGATGTTGTATTATCGGTGTTACTAGGAAAGGGTGTTCTACATGGTCACCTTTTTTATTGCTATGGGTAATGGAACATATTTGACGGACTTACAACTTTTCCTATGTTTACTTGGGCACTTTTTAAATTATAAATGCATTATAATATATGAAATTATATATTATATAAAAAATGCTCCCGCGACACTCCACTCTCGAGGTGTTTTGCAAAAGGCACTCCAGGCACTCCCGCTCCCCCACTAATTTTTCACATGAAGGTATTTTGCAAAAGGCACTCCAAGCACTCCCGCTCCCCCACTAATTTTTCACATGAAAGTGGTTGTGGAGCGCTCTACTAGGAGAATTATCTTAATATTTTACTCATTTTCAGTGGTGCCCTCGCCTTTCTTGGAGCTATATCTTGCACAATACCTCATATTTTTAGATGGGATGACCTTCGTTGAAGAGAGGAGAAACTAGTGATCATAGTTGACCAGTCAACTTTGAAAGGTGAGAATCTAACTAACTCCAATATTTTATTATTGTTCAACTTGTCATGTAGTTAGGAAAATAATGTATTTTATTGTAAGAGAGACTTAGTTCACTCTATATAAAGGACCTTTCTCACCCTTTTATTAGTGATCGGTAAGTTGGGAGTAAAAAAAGTGATGAAGTATTGGAGCTTAGGAATTGAAGCATGATGGAGCTCCCATGTACTAGCAAGATTAATGAAGCATGATGGAGCTTTCTATTTTGGTGTAAGGTTTAATGCTTTCGCTATTGTGAAATTGTATAGAAATTTGTGCTTGTTTTTCAATTTAATATAAAAGCCAATGCATTTTATTTAGGAGTAAATCAATGTGAGGAGGTTTCTCCCTCTTGATTTACTTGTTTTATTTTTGTTTATTTCCATTCTTCTAATAAACTAATTGCAGATTTAGAATAATAATTCTCAAATAATACAGCACCCTTATATTTTGTTAATGAGTGGTACCTTCTAGGGCCCTCCAAGATTCATTTCCGTCTAAATTTCCAGCAAGCGCTCTAAAGGATAAATGTAACAATTAATTAGAAAGGTGAATGTATCAAATAGATTTTCACACTTAGGTGGTTGGAGGTGGAAAACAACCCTTTCACCACTAGAGACCTTCATTGAATTAGTTGTGAATGTAACAAATCAAGTCCTTTCATTTGTGTATTACTTCATAACTCCATTACCCCATGATTGATAGGCACAAAATTCCTTTAATCTTTTTTCATCCCTTGTTCTCATCTTTCATTTTCCTTTCTAGTCCTTATCCCATTTCCATTTCCATCACATTTCCTATACTACAACAACCATACATTTTGTTAAGGCGTATGTTTCCTATATCACCTACGCCCCCCCCACTCATAGCCTTAGCAATCTCATTTAGGGATAACACCCCTTGAGTTGGAGGAGAGCCAAGTTGAAGAGAGAGGAAGAGCTAATAAGGTGACAGTGGGTAGCCTTGAGTTACACAAAACTAACACCTTGGTGATTAGGACTTTACACTTTTGTGGTTGCTAGATTTTGTTGTAAGAGTTTGCACATAGTCAAGATCACCTTACATCTACTTTATGCAAGTATTAATAGTTTTTGCAGCTGACATTAACATTCTTTGCCATTGGGATAATACTTTATGTTCATCGATACTTTGAAGGCAAGCAACGAGCCCTTATCTAAGAGATACCAACATTGTTTTAAATGGATTTTTATAATACTTCGTGATTGTTTGACCTTGAAGACAACACTTTTGTTTTCTAGTATTTCTCTTCATATAGGAATATACTTTCAACCTACATGCTACAACGACACTTGAAGACGAGTTATCAAGTTTAGGCTCAATTTTGATATGAAAAGGAGTGCTTCCTTTGATGGTTTCACTAATCTGGTTCAGTTCACCCATGGTATATCTGTGATATGATAGTGATTCTGGAGGGTACAAGCTTACAAAACAACACCTAGAGACAACATGTATCATCAGTCCATGAGAGCATCAAGTGAAGTGCCTTGTTGACTTTTCATCAATGAAAACTGCCTTGTTGATTTTTCATTTGTGAAGAATAAATCCTCTAATGAGTAAATCCTTTAATGGGGGCATATATGATTATTGCCCATCTAAGAGATTCCCTCAAGAGCAAGTGATCTAATTTTCATTTGTGAAGAATAAATCCTCTAATGAGTAAATCCTCTAATGGGGGCATATATGATTATTGCCCATCTAAGAGATTCCTTAAAAAGCAAGTGATCTAATTTTCAGATAAATGAAGGGCGTTTTGTCAATTTTGGTTTTGTAAAGAATTAATCATCTATCAGGGGCATATATGATTATTGCCCATCTAAAAGATGCCTTCAAGGGCAAGTGATATAATTTTCAGATCAATGAAGGGCGACTTGTTGATTTTGCCCATCATGATCTAATTTTCAGATCAGTAGAGGGAAACTTGTTGGTTTTTCTCTTGTGAAGAATTAATCATCTAATGAGGGCATATATGATTATTTCCCATCTAAGAGATGCCTTCAAGAGCAAGTGATCTAATTTTTAGATCAATGAAGGGTGCCTTGTTGATTTTTCCCATCTAAGAGATGCCTTCGAGAGCAAGTGATCTAATTTTCAGATCAATGAAGGG
>ML817706.1:17939-40504 GCA_009831015.1 Picea engelmannii | reverse complement strand
GTGGCTCTCGCCAGCGCGCAGAAAAAACAAGTTTAGCAGGCGTTCGTCTTTCCATCTGAAAGCATAAGACAAATCTTAGTAGTTTTGAAGGGCACGTTTCCCCAAATCACTCTACCATTTTGGTAATGGTCATAAAAAATCAAATAGCCACTTTCCTTGCACATTTTTCCCAGCAAATGAGCGCGCAACAAAAATTGATGGTGTCATAGCAGATGGGGAGTTCCCGATAGACATATGCCCGCTTAAACATCTGATTGAAGGAGAACACTGACACATCTTTTCCTCATATCGAGACTTGTCCGATGATCAAATCCTAGTGGCGAATTTACGAATGGTCATGTGTAAACAAATGTGATTATTGTCTATTTTTGGAAAGCGCCATGCGAATAGTCTCCAACGCATGCTACTTAGTTTTCCTAGTTTTAGGGTTAGCAGTTAAAAAGAAAGGTAGCCCAAGCGGCGCCCTCGTTTATATATTTCATCTTTTCGATGTAAGCCAGGTTGGTTGACAAATTTGGTAGACGACAGCTATTGTATGTAATTTGAGTTTTTGACTGAAATTTAATGCAAAGGTCCTGTAACTTGATGAAAAGATTCTAGTTGTAGTAGTTGGATGTAATGTGCCTCTTTCTTTGTGTATGTGCTTCCTTTCATCTTTATTTATATATATTTCTATCTATTTTGGAACGAATTTTTGAACCTGTGGATTCGTTGTGCAGCGCCCCTTGTTCGCGTCACTTAGACAAAACGTTTTCCTCTAAAGCTAACTCTAAATTCGCCCATAGCGATGCTCTGAGTTACTTCATGTGTTTTCTCCTTCCACACATTACGATTTTACACTAAAGAATGTTGCTCGCCTAGCCTTATTCTCTCTAGTTCGGTCACTGAGTCATTTGTCTCTGTCATTTCCTCAAATCAACTCCATAGCCCAAGTTTTACTTTCTTGCGCCAATATAACCAGAACCCATTATATAAAAGGTGTTAAATCTAGCCATTGCTTTCAAATCCATTACCTGCGCAGAGACCGTGCCTCCCGAGAGAGCCCTCTCCATATCCGAAAGGTTAGTTTCGGTTCTCCAAGTTGTTTGAAAAAATTACCTTCATTGTTTGTTTATCAACTGAACAGATTTATGGAGTGCTAACATTCTGGCGTCATTGTCGGGGATGAAATTGAATAGATTTTCCCTGGGAGAATGATTAATGTTGCAATTTTACCCCTGAGGGTAATAGAGGGACAAACATTTGTACCGGCTGAAACCCTTACCTTGGCAAATCCAATCCAAAAAGACCAGTAGCTCTAAGTAGCACAGTTCAGGAACCGTGGCTCCAAAGACGATCTATACCAGAGCAAATCCTAATCCAAACCCTATAGAGCCTGTATACGACCCCAAGAAAATTTTGTGCAAAACTAAAGAGAAAGCGTCGGATCCATTCTACTACCTGGATAAAAGCCTGTCCTTTCCCAAAGATGGTGCGCAGAGCATTGATGACCTTGAGTTTGATGAATTATTCGAGCAAACCCTTTTCAGGTCTAACTCAAAAACTAGCTTGGACGAGACCATTTTCGACCTGAAGAAATTCCAAGCCCTGATATCAAATACTATTCCTCAAAATAGGAATCCTCCTAGAGCCATGGCTGCTAGATTCACCCCCCTCATCCTGCCGGCCCAATTACATGACTTTCTTCAGAATTACAGTCAGAGAATCAGGCTCTATGAAGCTGAAGGAAGTGTTTCTACCCATAGACACCTGGACTGGTTAAATGATTTCGTCGACCTAGAGGAGGTGGACTACGAAAATACAAAAATGAGGTTGTTTGTGCGGAGTCTTTTGGGATATGTAAGAAGGTGGTTCAAATCCCTCCCTCCCGCGAGCATTCGAGACTTCGTCGCATTCGAAACATCTTTCTTGAATAAATGAAGGGACAAGAAAAACCCTTTGCATCTTCTAACATAGTACAATAATATGAGGAAAGAACTAGAAGAGACAGTGCAATAATTCTTAGCCCGTTTCTTGAAGGTGTATAACTCTATCCCTGCAGAAGTCAATCCACCCCTTGGTGTTGCGTAGTTGTGGTAGGTTGATTCCTTCGACAATGATTTTTCCCTGTTGCTGAGAGAAAGAACCTCAAACGAAAAATTAGACATGATGATGAAGACCATGGAGAAGTTGATGGAGAGAATGTCCATGGGGAATAGACTTGCTGCTCAAGAACATAATGACCCACAACCCATAAATCAGAACCTCAGAAGGGGTCAAGTCCCTCAGATCAGACAGAGGGAACGGAAAGAGCAGAGGGATCAAGGTGACCAGCAGACAAGGCCTCCATTCCAAAACAACTACACGAACGAGGATTTCGACCAGACATTCGACGACCAGATGCATTGTTGTGACGACAAAAACCCATGTGTGTTCTTGACAAAGAGCGAGCATGATTGGTACATGAGAAAAAATGATGACTTCATGTTGGAGATGGATGATGATATGATACTCGAAACAGATGATGCATCGTATTGGGAAATAGAATAATTCAGGAAAGGCTATTAGAACACCATCATGCAGTTCCAAAAGAAGTACAACCTCCGGAGCAAAGACGCACCTGCCGAGTCTCAACAAACAAACCCCATAAGGAAGCCTTTGGTGGATACCCCTTCCACAAGCCGACCAAGATCAGACAGCGCGACCAAGGACGCGACGGAGAAGTCTAAGTCGAAGGAAGAGTTCCCCAAGAAAGCTCCAGAGATTGGCCGGGAGGTGATCAGAAAAGAGGTAGAGAAAGCATGTCCCCCTTTCAATTTTGAACATGAGATGGCCAAAATCAAAATATTTGTCCCATTCAACGAACTTATTATAAAAGGAAAGTATTGGGAGAAAATTATTAACATGTTGAAAATGGGAGGGACCCCTGATACTTTGAATGCCCAAGATGATCACCCCGCTATCCTTTTTGGTCTGCGCGTTGAAGAGACAAATGATACCGAGGACGTCCCTCTGTTCTACGTTAGTCTAAAGGTCCATGACATGACCCTGCATAACACCTTGCTGGATTCCGACGCGTCGCACAACCTCATGCCATAGGTGATCATGGATGAATTGGGTTTGGATATCACCAGGCCATACAAAGACCTTTTCTCTTTTGATTCGAGTAAAGTCAAGTGTTTGGGCTTCATCAAAGACCTAGTTGTGGCGTTTGCTCAAGTCCCCTATAAGAACATGGTTATGGACGTATTCGTTGCAGACATACCCCCAAAGTTTGACATGTTGCTATCAAGGTTGTGGGCTATGAAGTTAAAGGGCACTTTGCAGATGGATATGTCATACGCCACCATCCCTATTTTTGGCCATGACAGAAGGCTGTACAGAGAAGTGTTGTTGAAATACATGGTAAGAAACAAGATGCAGCCAAACAATCATCCTATATATGCCATCGACACTGAGGTGGATTCTTATATATTCTACAATGACTTGAGTTTTGAAGAGGAACATCTAACAACCATCATAACAGATGACGAGAAAATTGCGCGGGAAACTATAGAGTGCACCGACCCGAAAGACCACGTGGAAAATGGGGTGTGGAACATGAGTTTTGACGGCGCGGTCAGTAGAGAAGGAGTTGGGGCCAGTGTATGGGTAAGCCCCCCTAAAGAAGGCACAAAGTTGTGTTCATACAAGCTCACATTTGAATGCACTAACAACATGACCGAGTATAAAGCACTAATCTTGGGCTTACATTTTTTGAAAGAATTGGGCACGCAGAAGATAACAGTGCACAGAGATTCTGAGATGATCATAAATCAAGTAAAGGGTGTATATCATACCAAACACCCCAGGCTGAGAGCATACAAAAATTTGTCTTTAGACCTCCTCAAAGGATTTTCAGAGTATGAACTATCTGCTATCCCCAGAGAGCAAAATCAGATCACCGATGCGTTTGAAACCTCGGCCTCGGTTTTTAAGATCCCTATCTTCCCAAACAAAAGGTATGAAATCGAGGTCAAGCATAGGCCGACAGTGCCTGATAATATCAAGCATTGGCAAGTGTTTGATGGTGACAAACAGGTGGAAAGATTCCTCCTTATGAGCGATGATTTCTCTAATACAAACATTGACGAGGAATGTTGCAGTGACAAAGATGAGAGCACAGATGCACACAGTAATGACGACCCTATCCAAAACAAAATCGCGAGAAGGGACATAATACAAATAAAAAACAACATCATTCCAAAGGGGTTGGTGCCACTCAAAAAGATGTTTGACGAAAATGATGTGGCTAAGAACCCCAAGATCACTGCAAGCGAAGAGGACGTGGAAGATTGCAACATTGGGACTGAGGAGAACCCGAAGATGGTCAAACTATCAAAGATGGTCAGTCCAGAGGTGAAGCAGGACTACGTCAAGCTCATGAAGGATTTCCCGAACGTCTTCGCATGGAGCTATGATGACCTAAAAGTATATGACACTAAAATGATCCAACATGTTATCCCTCTCAAGGAAGATCATAAATCTTTCAAACAGAAGCTGAGACGGATAAATACCTGGTTGTTGTCGCTGATCGATAAAGAGGTAAAGAAACTTTTTGACGCTAAAATTATCGTTTATTTTCATTTCTCGAAATGGGTAGCTGATTTGGTGCTTGTAAGAAAGAAGAGCGGCGAGATAAGACTGTGTCTAGACTTCCAAAATTTAAACAAAGTATCTCTCAAAGATCACTACCCCCTTTTTAAAATGGACTACATCCTGCAAAAAGTGGTGGGGTCTCATAAGATGTCTATGCTGGATGGGTTTTCAGGATATAATCATATCATGGTCCACCCGGATGATAGAGAGAAAACGACTTTCACAACCCCATGGGGAACGTTCATGTATGCCAAGATGCCTTTCGGCCTGATGAATGCTAGAGCCACTTTCCAAAGGGAAATGGACATCGCGTTTGCTAATGAAAAGGACAAGGTCATCTTGATTTATCTGGATGACATCACAATGTACTCTACCTCCGACAAACAACATCTTGAGCACCTAAAGAAGGTTTTCCAGAAGTGTCAAAAGTTCGACATATCGCTAAATCCAAAGAAGTTGCATTTCAGGGCAGAAGAGGGGAAGTTGTTAGGTCACATCATCTCCAAGGAAGGCATTAAGATAGACCCCAGCAGGGTTGACGGGATCCTGAAAATTGACACCCCGCACAATAAAAAAGAAGTGTAGTCCTTCCTGGGAAAAGTGAACTTCTTAAGGGGATACATCTCGAACCTAACCGAAATCATAGAGCACATAACCTGCATGCTCAGGAAGGGAAACAAGATCAAGTGGAACCCAGAGGCCAATAAGTCTTTTGAAGATATCAAAGTGGCACTGACTAAAGCTGTCGTGCTAGCCAACCCGGATTTTGCGAAAGATTTCCTCTTGTTTTCATTTGCCTTAGAACACACTATTGTCAATTTGCTACTACAGAAAGACGAGCAGGACTTCAAAAAAACCATAGCCTATTTCAGTCGGATGTTGCGTGATGCTCCACTAAGGTATGACGTCATGGAAAAACAGGCGTATGCCTTAGTAAAAGCCTTGAAAGAGTTCAGGACATACATATTTCACTCCCATGTCATCGCTTATGTACCCAACAACTCGGTAAAGGATATCCTGACTCAACCTGACCTGAAAGGAAGGAGAGGCAAGTGGATAGCGACCATGCTAGAATATGATATTGAGATCAAGCCTATGAAAGTGATCAAGGGTCAAGACCTTGCAAATTTAATGGCGCAGTCGGACTGCGACACTGTAGGAATGAATTTCATCACTGATCTGTCGGAATGTCCTAAAGAAGAAAAAACTGTGCAGGTATCTCAACAATTCATTGATTCGCCATGGTATGCAGACATCATTTATGTGTTGGAGAATCTCCAAGCCCCTCCGGGCGTAAGTAAGACTAAGGCCACATTTCTCAAGCTTAAAGCAGTTAAGTTCTACATCCTGGACAATTCACTCTACTGGAAAGACCCCAGGGGAATATTGTTGAGTTGTTTACTGGAAGATGACGCGAAGCGTGCCATACAAGAGTTTCACAAAGGCGACTGTGGAGGACACCACTATTGGAAAACCACCATGCACAAAATCCTTAGGGCAGGTTACTACTGTCCTACAATCTTCACTGACGTGTATAATGAGGTCTCCAACTGCCACGAATGTTAGATTTTCGACAGGAGAAGAAAGTTGCAGCCCCTGCCACTAAAGCCGATCTTAGTCGAAGCACCTTTCATGTAGTGGGGTCTAGATTTCATAGGAGAAACAAATCCTCCATCCTCTGTGCAGCAAAAATGGATACTCACGGTCATCGACTATTTCACAAAATGGATAGAGGCTATCCCCACAAAGCAAGCTACCGACGCAGTCGTCATCCAATTCCTGGAGACAAACATCTTGTCGAGGTTTGGGTGTCCCATTAATATCATAACAGACAATGCGGCTGCATTCAAGTCTAAGAGGATGGAAAAAAAAAATCAGGATTATAACATAACCCTGGTGAATTCTACGACGTACTATCCACAAGGAAACATGTTAGCAGAATCCTCGAATAAGAGCCTGACCAGGATCATCAAAAGAATCCTACAAGACAACAAGAGACCCTGGCATAAAAATCTTATCTATACGTTGTGGGAAGATTGGGTTACCACCAATAAATCTATATCAACGTCCCCTTTCCAAATTGTTTCCAACAAAGACACAATCTTCCCTACTTCACTGGGACCGCCTGTCAGAAAGTTGTTGCAAGAATAGGAGGCCAAGCCAAATGATGCAAAGGAGAATAAACCAACTAATTCACACACAACAGGTGAGGGAACAGATGTATAATCAGTCGCAGCTCCATCAGGAGAAGATAAATAAAACTTTCGATAAGCATTCTAAGCCATAGGATTTATGGTTGGGTGATCTAGTTTTGAGATGGGACGCGAGAAATGAGGACAAAAGAAAGCACAGAAAGTTCGACCACCTCTAGACAGGCCCATTCAAGATCAACATGTATTGTGGGAACAATGCTTATTTTCTGGAAGGATTAAATGGAGAATGCCTTGGTTGGGGGCCTATAAACGACAAGTTCCTCAAGAATTACCTAATGAAATAAAAGTCGTTTAATTCATTTGTTATTGTAAATAGTCGTTTTATTTTTTGCGTAAGCTCGAAGTGAAGGCCCTAAGTTTATGCTGAAGTTTTAGAAGCTACGTCGATAGGTTTAGTTTGTTTTCTGTCTGTCATTTATTTCTCTCAGTGTCTGAAGGTCGAATAAAGCCCAATGGTCAGGGACCTGGTCTAATGTTCTTTTCTACCTCGCGGGGAGGATAACATCCTCGTTGGATCCAGTTGTTAGCACTACCATTTTCCTTTCCAGTTAGAGTCGGTTTTAAGTCACGTTGTGACCCATGCGTCCAACCATTTGAAGTCAGGTACGTAGCACCGTGACGTCAAAGTCATCGAGTGGCCGGTTGGCCCTTGGAAATGGGAAGGAATGTCAGAATCGAAACTTGCGTAAGTGGTACAGGTGTGTCGTTTCCAAAGAGTCGAGTCCTGTTAAGAAACCGGTCTCTACGTGCCCTAGGTCAAGTCAAGTATTTAATGGAAGTCACATCGGCAAGTACAACAACTATTATCAGTTCATCATGAAGGTCGAGGAAATGAAAAATCGCGGCATTCGTATCATGCATGCTCAACAAGCCTTATCGCATGTATCCTACACGCGAGGATTTGCCATGAAAAACTTGCAACTCGATTCAAAACATCTTGTCGCCATGAATTCATTGTCCTCCAACATGATTCCTTCTTCTGCTCGAATCGTTATAAATCTCATATGCTTGACACTCATTTCAATCATGGAACCAGGTCCACACTCTATTTGCAATTTCCCTTGCCAGTCCAGTTTGATCAAAATTCCCTCCTGTGCGCCTGTTGGATATACTGTGCGCAGAATACACACTGGTTGTGCCATGGCGACCCCCCAGAGTGTAAGAAAAGGCGTGTGGAGCAGCAAAATTTCCAGGTCCAAGCCCCAAAATGACTAGGAGTCGTTCTCACCTGTAGCAGGAATTCCCAAGGACACAAAATGAGTCATTCTTTTACCCACATAGATGATCAGATCAAACTACGCAGAACCTGAAGCGAAAACACTTGCATAGGGAGGGAAGATAGTAGAAGCCATGTTTCCCTAACAACAAATACCTCGGAGAAGGGGCAGGCCTAGGAAGAATAAGGAAATTGGGAAACCCAATTTTTCAGAAGAGCCGCGTGCAAGATCGGTGGCCGAAGAACTAGTCATGCGCGCCATTCGGCTAGAGTCTGCTGGAGGATCGAGCCACGAAGGCAGGAGTAGAACAAGGGAAAATGATATCACAGGAGGAAATGATCAAGAGCCATCTCAACAATTAAAGCAGGCAAAGTTGGCTATCGTTGACCTCTATCAAGAAAACATTGAGTTGAGGCGGCAGCTAGCCACAAAGGCTACAGAAGCGTTAGCAGCGCAGGGTTGCGAAGGGAACATGGCATGGATAAAAAGACAACTCAGAGAGGCACACGACACTATTGTACAACTACTTGAAGCAAAGAGACTGTCAGAGTAAAGGCATACAACGCATTCCAGGGAATGTGAAGCAACCAAGAAGGAAGTCCGCGTGGCTCTCACCAACACGCACAAAAAACAAGTTTAGCAGGTGTTCGTCTTTGCATCTGAAAGCATAAGACAAATCTTGGCAGTTTTGAAGGAAACATTTCCCCAAAGCACTCTACCATTTTGGTAACAGTCGTAAAAAAATCAAACAACCACTTGCCGCGCACATTTTTCCCAGCAAATGAGCGTGCAACAAAAATCAAAACCATTATAGCAGATGGCGACTTCCCGACAGACATCTGCCTGCTTAGACATCTGATCGAAGGAGAAAAATGAAACATCTTTTCCTCATATTGAGACTTGTCCAATGATCAAATCCTCGTGACGAATTTGTGAACGGTCATGTGTAAATAGATGTGATTATTGTTTATTTTTGGAAAGCGCCATGCGAAGAGTCTCCAACGCATGCTATTTAGTTTTCTTAGTTTTAGGGTTAGCAATTAGAAAGCAGGGTAGCCCAAGCGGCTCCCTCGTTTATATATTTCATCTTTTCGATGTAATCCAGGTTGGTTGACAAATTTGGTAGACGACAACTATTGTATGTAATTTGAGTTTTTGACCGAAATTTAATGCAAAGGTCCTTTAACTTGATGAAAAGATTCTAGTTGTAGCAGTTGGATGCATTGTGCCTCTTTCTTTGTGTATGTGCTTCCTCTCATCTTTATTCGTATCTTTTTCTGTTTATTTCAGAACAAATTTTTGAACCTGTGGATTTGTTGTGCAGCGCCCCTTGTTCACGCCACTTAGACAAAACGTTTTCCTCTAAAGCTAACTCTTAATTCTCCCGCAACGGTGCTCCAAGTTACTTCCTGTGTTTTCTCCTGCCACACATTACGGTTTTACACTGAAGTTTGTTGCTCGCCTAGCCTTATCATCTCAAGTTCGGTCACTGAGTCATTTGTCTCTGTCATTTCCTCAAATCGACTCCATAGCCCAAGTTTTACTTTCTTTCGCCAATATAACCAGAACCCATTATATCAAAGGTGTTAAATCTAGCCACTGCTTTCAAAGCCATATCCTGCGCAGAGACTGCGCCTCTCGAGAGAGCCCTCTCCAGATCCGAAATGTTAGTTTCGGGTCTCAAAGTTGGTTGAAAAAGTTACCTTCATCGTATGCTTATCAACCGAACAGATTTACAGAGTGCTAACAACTACCATAGCCCATTTTACTAGTGATGGGAAACGCATTAGATGCCCTCTTTTGTATTATGTTGATTCGTTGGTACGGTGACCATGGTGTATCAAATGATCTACCACTTTTTTGCGGCAGTTTTGTATGGCTCTCGAAAAATGTCGGGCTATGATACGTGGGAGGTCAAACTTCCCATTTGCCTCAGAGCTATTCTGCTTATTTTTTGAGAGGTTTTCAGAGACGAGACCAATTTTTTTTCGTCATCTTGCTATGCCGAGGACTCATGTGCGGATGCACATGTGGGGGGAGATAATGCCCAAGAGGGGCTAGCCGAAGTTTCTGGCTAGGATTGCACTAGATGCACTAGGGATACTAGGCAGTGCGATGGATCACATGTTCGTCATGGTGTCGTGTCCTTACGCAGTTTTGGATTGTTGAGGATGTTCGAACATCCTCTTCGCAACAAATGAGCCACCAAATGATAGAGGTAATATTAGTGTTTTGTTTAAATTAATATAGTTTTATTTTATTGTTTTACTTAATTAGAATAAAATTAATTCTAACATGTTCTTTAACTTGTTTTATTAAATTCTTTAATGAATTAACTGCGTAATTATTTTTTTGTACTATATATTTTCCAGATATTGGCACTTTCATTGTGCATGTGCCTCCTCTCCTAGAAGATGAAAATGAGGATATGATGCATGAGACCGCGGCGAGTCAGGGTCCTCGGGTGCAGATACCCCGTGACATGCGTTGTAGGCCCAATACTAGATTCAGGTTGGAGTTGGGCAACTGACTCTTACACTTTTGACTGAGGTGGGAGTCTGCCCTATCCTGATGCAAGACATCATGGAAGATCCTACGTTCTTAGAGATTTGGATGGATATGTCGCGTGATTTAAACCCTCTTATGCTTCATATCATCATAGCTGTCAGACTACTAGCAGCGAGGAGGGATCCCGATGATAGGCACAACTCTTCTTCTAATACAACCCATTTGTCCAACACCCCATTGATTGATGAGGGTGGTTGTGATTATCCTTCTCCACATCCTCCTCCTCCTCCTTCACCTCACCTAGATCATGAGGAGGCAACACATATTCCTCATCCTCCTCCTTCAACTAACCTAGACGAGCATGTCAGACCTATTCCTCATCCTCCTCTTTCACCTCACCTAGATGAGCATGCCTGACCTATTCCTCATCCTCCTCTTTCACCTCACCTAGATGAGAAGACATGACCTATTCACAATGCATCATCTTCCACTACAGACCAAGCCTCAACTACTGTTGTAGATATGCAGATTATGCCATTGGCTGGACCAGATATGTTATAGGTGTTATTTGACTTGTCCATGNGGTGTTTTTTTTTCTATTGATCATGTTGATGATGTACTTAATTTATATGTTAATGTTGATGTGTATATTATTAGGTCATGTTAGATTTAGATGTAAATGTGCTTGATAGATGTGTATGTTAAATGTTGCTTGTTAGATGTGTGTGATGATGATGTTAGAAAAATTCTTGTCTTTTGTTAAATGTGATCACAATGATGATGCCCTATTAAATTATTAGATATGTGTGCTAGCTAATTAATGACGTTTATATGTGCTAAAGGTATATATAATTAGATGATGTTAGCTAACAAATACAAATGTGTATTTTAGATGTTGTTTATGTTTGTTATAAGATGGTTATCATCATCATGTTTATTTTTACAAATTACAAAATTCGATATGGTTGAAACTATAATTAAAAATTGAAACTATAATTTCATAGATAGTTCATTATACATATTCATTCTAACTATTTTTTTTCAAAAAACAAATTACATATGAATAAATATTATTTTCCATTGTACTAATTACTCTTTTTGAATAGACTCTTCTACACTAAAAAGTGTTATTATAAAAAAGTTATGATCTCCAATAATAAGCATTCTATTGGATTAAAAATTTTATGCATGCAAATCTCCCTATTGTTATTTTTGTCATTATTTTGTAAGTTGATTTGCTATCAAATTTTAAAATATTACTTCATTAATTGTGGTTTTACTCAACATTTGGGGAAAATTTTTATAAATATTTTCAAAAGCAATGATAAAAGTATGTAAACTAACAAACACCAAAATTATCACAAAATCATGTTATAAATTTAAATTTTTAATTATAATCCACATTTTTTGTTAATCTTACTTTTAATCTACAAAATAAATGAACATAAACTTAGTTTTTGAATTATTATGTTAACATATCGTAAAAAATGTTGTACTATTAAACATGCATATCAACCATATTATTACATCTAATTATATCAACACAAAAAGTAGAATTTCATATCCAATTAAAAGTTTAACTCGACATTTAACATTTTTCAAGATTTCACAATTGGAAATACTTAAAGAAGATGAAACATTTTTAAATATATGCAACGACATAAAAATATGTTCAAATAACAATCGTTCTGATCCAGGTGGATATTGGTGGCCACCCACCTGTTCCAACTGACTCCTTTTGTTAGTTGTTAGTTCAACATGTTTTTCTGTACTTCTTTGTAATCGTGGGGTCTACCCTTCCAGGGTTGTCTGGAGCCCTACACATCTTCCAGGTGGATACTGGTGGCCTCCCACCTAATCCAAATGGATCATTTTGTATGTTTTCATGTCAGCACATCTTGTTGTACTTCTAGGGCCGTTTTGGGGCCCTAAACAATGTTATTTTTTATTGCCACATTCAAACTGTAGACATAGTCAGAGTTTGATGACCTAATGCGTAATTCTCAAAAATACCTTTCCAACGGGCTATGATAGCACACAGTAACCATGGAACGCCATTGTGGAATTCTTCAACCACCCCAAACCTCTGCAACAAGACCGAATTGATACCCTTGTTGCACTTGTACCCTGCGGGTTGCCTGCGTATTTTTCTATCATTACCATCCCCCACGTCCAATTTCTATTGTTTCCATCACAATGCATGTGTATTGAGGAGCAAGAATGAAGAAGCGGGTTGTCGGGCCCATGGATAGAAGAAACAGGTTGTCAGGCCTGTGAGCAACTGTCTCCAGGTGAGAGAGTGTGCTGAGGAAGTGAGTTCTTCTAGAGGGAGCCCAGTAGCAGCTACAGAGCTTTGAGAATTCATGTTCGACCTGTTGTTGAAGCCCCGAAAGGGAGGTGGAGAAGCCGATGGACTGTGTGACAATAAAGGTGTATACTCAGGGGTAGAATAGGCATGTGGGAAATGAGAGTCTGTGAGCGGTGGGCATAAGTGGCTCCTGGGAGGAAATCCTTCCTGTTGAACTGTGCGACCATCCTGTCGACCTTGCCTAGCCTAGGAATCCCTCACCCTATGGATTTTAGTCCTAGCTCGAGGGTGATCGTTGCTTAGAGTGACAAGTAGTGTGGTCTAAGGCTGGATGGTTTATGTGTTATAGAGAAAAAGGGGTCGAAGCCCGAAGTTCGAAGTGCATCTACATCGTAGATCTGGGGAGAAGTGCTTGACCATTGGTTTTGGTCGAAGATAGATCAGAACCGTTAGATAAAGCCAAGAGCAGAAGGTAAGGCACAGTGGTGGAAAGCATATCTCAGCTGACAAATCTACGCACGAATGATTGTGAGTCATAGATCTCACAACGGTTCGTAAATTCGACATTCGGGAGTAATAAGGTGTGATAGAGTGAAAACTCCCAAAGTCTAGAATTAATCCGGACCATTCATCAAAAGAGACACGTGTCGACAGATTAGCTTGTTCAGGAATTCAACATTCGAGAGAAACAAAGTGTGCTAAGGCGAAAACTCTCGAAGTCTCGAAGTCCAAATTTCATCCAGACCATTCATTAAAGGAGATGTGTATCAAAAGATCAGCTTATTTGGAGTTTCGTGTTCGAGAGAATTGGAGTGTGCTAGTGTGGAATCTATCAAAGTCTCGAAGTCGAAGAGCTGAAGTGGTGTGGCATGACGACGTCAACTATGGTGATGTAGACCTTTCTTAGACATGCCACGTGCCACCACCTTAATTGTTGAGAGATGTACTATGTGGACCCTGGAAGGTAAAGAAGTTCTGGATTTCGGAGTTCAGGAGATTTGAGGAATGCAAGTGTAAAATCTTCTGAAGCTCGAAGTCCCGAAGTGACATAGCTTACTGACATCACTTGAAATAATGTGGACACATGGGATGTGTGCCATGTGTCAGTGAGTTAAGAACCTATTGAAGAATGTTTATTACAATTGGAACATGACACGTGTCACCCACCTGATTGGGCCATGTTTCTGCTTCTAGTATTCTGCCACTTGACACTCCAATCAAGCATGGTTAGTGGGGCCCTGATGTTACACAAAGCAGTTAAAGTTAGTGAAGAATTTAATGAAGTCGAACCCACATTAACTTTATAGCAAGGTATGTGTGGCGCCAAATCCTACAGTATGGAGACTTGGCACTCCAAAGGAATTGTGTTGAAGTGTGAAGACTCCCAAAGGATGGAGTCTACCTCGACCGTTGATCACTGAGGACACGCAGCAACAGATTCCACAGTCCGGAGATTGGACACTCTAGAGGAATTGTGTTACGTTTTCCATAGAGTCGAGAACTCCCAAAGGCCAGAGTATATCTCAAACGTTGATCGCAAAGGATGCGTGGCGTCAGATCCCAAGGTCCGAAGATTTGGTACCCTGGAGGAAATTGTGTTGCAGTTGCTTGAGTCAGGAACTCCTAGAGGCCATAGTTAATCTCAATCGTCGACCGATAGAGGGTACGTGGAGGCAGATGCGGTAGTACATATACTTGACACTTCAGAAGAATGGAGAGAATGGACAGTTTGGAACTCCCAAAGCCGGAGTCCTGAAGTTGATCGTGGTCGTTGGTTATCAAAAGGGTGTTGATTGTTGATGTGTTGTTTATGAATTCGTCGGTCCAGCACTCTGGCGGATCTATGTAGGAGTACTTCGAAAACTCCTAAAGTCAGAGTTCCATAGGAAATCTCCGTCGTTGGATACCGAGAAGTCGTGGACCGTTGATCCACCATCATTCGCGAGTTCACAATTGGTGCTCCGGGGAATTGGTAGTTGGAGTCGCATGAATATTTAGAGCTCTGAAGTTCTGAATAAGCGCCTATCAGCCTAGCGCTTGGCCACATCCTGTGGTCACATAAATTGGGGGCTGAGAAAAAGGGGCTAGTAACCGAAAGTGAATTGGAGAACAAAAAATGGTTCGGAGATAGAGTCGTGGGGATTCTTGATCGACCAAAACCCACAAAAAATGGAGTTTGATATTTTTTTGTTAAATCAGATTGGTTTATGTTATTCTGGAAAATTATTAAAGACTAATAGCCTGACAAAATTCGGTTGATTGCACATTTTGCAGAGTTAGCAATTGTCGGAACCGAACAAAATTGTCACATAGTGCAAAGAAATGGAGGAGGCACAAGATGCTTACAGTCAGGAGAATGAATTTAGAGGAATGGATGTCCATTTGGGAGTTGAAGGAACGAACTCCAATGGGCATTGAAAAGAAATAGATAAAGACGTGGGCATGATGAAAATCATTAAAAATTTGCAAAAAGATGTTCAAATTCACCAGGCAGATAACGAAAGGCTTAAGAGATCCAAGGAGAAATAGGAAGAGTTCAATAGGAAGTTAATGTAGATACTGGAAATAATTGAAAAGAAGTTGGATAAGGAAAGTGGATCCAACAAATCAGGGAGCCACAGGTCCCCTGATGAGGAAAGAAGAGAAATAAGTGGTAACAAACATCACCAACACTCCCAGAGGCATTCCAAAAGGAGGCCACACAATAGATCAAGTCCATATCCTACCAGAAAGAATAGTAGATCTGAAGTGGTTGAACTGAAGGGTGAAATGAATAAGATCAAACCTCCTACTTTTGATGGACAACACCAGAAAGATGAAGAAGTATTTCCAATTGCATAATTATTCCTCTCATGCAGAAGGAAGAATCAAAATCTATCAGATGAAAGGAAAGGCATCCATGTGGTGGGATAAACATGGGCAAGTGCATCAAATAAGAGAGAAGAATGTTGCATGGAAGGAATTCAAGAGACATTTTGAAAAGAAGTACTTAACCAAGAGATACTATGACAAAAATATGAAAGAGTTCTTTGAACTTAAATTGGGAAGCATGACTATAGATGAATATGAAAGGATATTTCTATAGCTGTTGAAGTATGTCTCTTTCATTAAGGAGGAGACAGTCAAGATCCAGATATATCTGAGTGGGATGCCATCTTTCATCAGTGACAAAATCCAGTATGATAATCCTAAAACTATGGAAGAAACCATAAGAAGGGAAAAGTGTTTATATGATCAACATAAGGGAAAGCCTACTTTCCAAAGAGCTTGGGAATAAAAGAGGAAGTTTAAGAGGGAGCAAAGGCATAAGGGGAACAAGCCACCTTTTTTCAGAAATAGTCCTCAAGGACAACCAGTTTTGAGAGAGCCCAGGATGGCTGAAGTAGGTGGGCAAAGGCCAAGGTAGACACCTATGGAATGTTGGGGTTGTAAAGGAGATCATAAGTATAAATATTCCCCTCACATAAGTGACAAAGTGAGAGTTGTTCACAATGTTCAGTAAGCAGAAACAGTGGAGGACATGGGCATAAGAGTACCAAGGATCTATGCAGCCCTGGACAACAAGCAAGCTGAGTTTCAATCACACATGATTGAAKTCGAAGGTATGATCAATCACCATGCCTTTACTATTTTAATTGATTTATGGGGCTAGTCATAGCCATATAGATCCTAAGGTAGTGGAAAGATTTCAATTGTGAAGAAGCAAGCATGGGAAATCTTGGTTGGTGCAGCTGGCTACAGAAACCAAGAGAAAGGTTGTTGAGTTAGTTAAATCATGTCCAATGGGCATGAATGGACTGAGTACCAAGGCAGATTTGAACATATTGCTTTTGGGATCATATCACTGTCTAATTGGTATGGATTGGTTGGAGCAACACCATGCCATATTATATTATCATAACAAGGCATTCAATTTCCTGGATGAGGAAGGAAATCAGATAGCAGTCCAAGGAATTCCCAGGGCAATTACTATAAGAGAAATCTCAACAATGCGGCTGAATAAGTGTTACAGGAAGGGCTATGAAATATTTGCAACCCATATGGAAGAAGAACCTAAGGATAAGGTGTCAAAATTGGGGGATCATTCAATCCTGAAATATTTAGACGATGTGTTCAAGGAGATAGCAGGGATTCCCCCAAAGAGAGAGATTGATTTCTCTATAAACTTGATGCCTGGGGCAGCTCCAGTATCAAAGACTCCCTACTGGATGAGCACACCAGAACTGAAAGTACTGCAAATGTAGCTTGAAGAAATTTTAAAGAAGGGGTACATACGCTCAAGTATGTCACCTTGGGGTGCCCCAATGTTATTTTTTAAGAAGAAAGATGGGACCTAGAGATTGTGCATTGACTTCAGGCAATTAAATAAATTAACTATAAAGAATAAGTATCATCTACCAAGGATTGATGATCTCTTCGATCAGTGAAAGGATGCAAGGATATTTTCAAAGATAGATCTCAGGTCAGGATACCATGAGGTAAGGATTAAATATGAAGACATCAACAAGACCACCTTCAAGACAAAGTATGGTCATTATGAGTTCATAGTGGTGCCATTTGGGTTATCAAATGTACCAATTGTTTTCATGTGCATAATGAATGGTGTTTTTCAAGAATATTTAGAAAAGTTTGTCATTGTCTTTTTGGATGGCATCCTTGTATATTCCAAGACAGAACAAGAGCACGAGAATCACTTGACGATGGCATTACAGGTGCTAAGAGAGCACCAATTGTTTGTCAAATTGAGCAAGTGCTCATTTTACCAAAATCGAATTCACTATTTGGGGCATATAATATCCTAAGAGGGAATAACATTAGACCCCGAAAAGATTGAATCCATTAAAGGGTGGACAACATCTAAGAATGTGACAAAAGTTAGATCCTTCATGGGTCTAGCTGGCTACTACAGGAGATTCATTGCAGGATTTTCGAGGATTTCTCACGCAATCACTTCCGTGCAAAGAAAAGGGGTAAAATTTCAATGGACAGAAGAATGTGAAAAGAGATTCCAGCGATTGAAGAAGATGTTAACCAACACTCCAATTCTGAGGATTGTAGATCCGAATGAAGAGTTTGTGGTTTGCACAGATTCATGCAAAGAAGGAATGGGTGGAGTCCTCAGTCAGAATGAGTTTGTGATATGTTTTGAATCCAGGAAATTGAAAGAGAATGAAAGGATCTATGCCACTCACGATTTGGAGATGGCAACCATAGTACATGCTTTAAAGAAATGAAGATAGTACCTCATGGGAAAGAGGTTTAAGTTGAGGACAAACCATAATGGTCTGAAATATTTGTTTGATCAACCTACTTTAAATTTCAGGAAAAACAAATGGTTGGAATTCCTCTGTGAATATGACTTTGATATCAAGCACATCAAAGGAAATGAGAACAAAGTGGCTAATGCACTCAGCAGAAGAATGCATGAACTACATGCTACAACCATCAACATGTATCAAACCGATCTTAAAGACATAATTTTGGAAGCTACAAAAGCAGATTTGCAATACATGGAAATGGTAACAAAGTTACAACAAGGTAAGATGCTACAAAAAATAGAAGATTATAGATTGGAAGTTGATGGAATACTCCTGTACAGGAACATAATTTATGTACCCAGTTCTCACGAATTGAGGAGTATGATCTTGAAAGAGATGCATAATGTGCCTTATGTTGGGCACCCTGGATATTAGAAAATAATGGTAGGAGTCAAGAGCCATTACTATTGGCCAAGCATGAAGAAATAAATTGCAAAGTACATCGCCATATGTATGGAGTGTCAAAGGGTCAAAGCTGAGCATAGACACCCAGTTGCGTTGTTACAGCCATTACCCATCCCTGAGTGGAATTGGGAAGTGGTGACAATGAATTTCATCATAGGATTACCCAGGACAAACAAGCAACATGATTCCATCATGGTGGTGGTGGATAAGCTTACGAAAGTTGCCCATTTTATTCCATTGAAGACTATTCGCAAGGAAACTAATGTTGTTGATATATATATGAAGGAAGTAACACAATTGCACGATATTCCCAAGACAATTGTGTCTGACCGAGACCCAAAATTTACCTCGAATTTTTGGAGAGGACTATTCAAGGGGTTCAGAACGAGCATGAACTTCAACACAACCTATCGTCCTGAGTCTGATGGACAAACAAAAAGAGTAAATCAAGTGATAGAAGATATGTTAAGAATGTATGTGATGGAAAAACCATCCAGATGGGAAGACTACCTACACTTGGTAGAATTTTCTTACAACAATGGGTACCAAGCATCACTGAAGATGAGCCCATTTAAGGCACTTTATGGCAGAAAGTAAAACACACCAATAAGCTGGGACAACCCAGCTGATAGAGAAATAATTTGGCCAGAGTTTCTAGGGGAAATGGAAGAGCAATTGTTAAAGATAAACAAGAATTTGAAGGTTTCCCAAGACAGGTAAAAAAACTATTCTGACAAAGGTAGAACCCACAGGGAGTTTAAAGTGGGTGATCATGTTTTCTTGAAGGTGAAAGCTGACATAAGTTCCCTGAAGTTGTGAAACTATTCCAAGTTGGCATCCATATATTGTGGACCATTTGAAATTCTAGAAATTATTGGACCAATAGCTTATATGCTTGCATTTCCTGCATGCATGACTATTCATAATGTATTTCATGTCTCATTTCTCAAGAAATATATACATAATGGTAATCATGTGATTGATTGGAATGTGATTCAGGTGGAGCAAGAAGGTGCTTTACAAGTGCATTCGGTGCGCATACTGGACTGGAAGAGCAAGCAGCTCCAAAATCGAGCCATAGGGCTTGCAAAGGTCCAGTGGACCTGGTATGGTCATAAGGACGCAACATGGGAGCATGAAGATGCTATGTGAGCATAATACCCACATCTTTTTGAAGATTTTGGAAATCTTGTTGATGTGTAAATAAATCGCACTGAGGAAAGTGCAAAAATAAGGGGAGGGGATTGTAATACCCCAAGGACGAGCCCAATTGTGATTACGAATTGTAAATATTTTATATAGGATGGTGAGCCAAGTGTTATAATCTAGGGGCTTATGTACTTTTAGGTCGAAGATCCTAGATGATAAAGGCTTGGAGCCTGTTTTGTTGTACATGTAAATATTTATATATTTAATATAAACAACATCACTACATGTAAACCGACCACGAAGAAAGAGTATGGGGGAGATGAACTCCCCTAGGCTGGGTAAGGGAGGGGGCTGAGAGGATGGAAAGAGGGGCCAACCAATCTTAAGAGATTAAGTCCAATAGAATACTATATTATTCTTCTAAATGTGGTGAGTGGGATATGAATATATCCTAAGTTCCTTTGGGGAAAGGTATGACTTCCAAATGGAGAGGAACGCGCTTCATGAACGCCATGTGTCAGCTCAGGCACAAGTAAATATAAGTGAGAATTATTACTATTTTGGGGATCTTTTGCCATTTTGCACCAGCGCACCTAGCAAGCACATGGTAACCCTGAAACGCCATTGTGGAATTCCTCAACCACCCCGAACCTCTGCAACAAGCTCGAATTGATACCCTTGTTGCACCTGTACCCTGTGGGTTGCCTACATATTGTTCTGTCATTACCGCCCCCCACGTCCAGTTTCTATTATTTCCATCACCATGCCCATCTATTGAGGAATGAGAGTGAAGAAGTGGGTTGTCAAGCCAGTGGATATAAGAAACAGGTTGCCAGGCCTGTAAGCAACTCTCTCCAGGTGAAAGAGTGTGTTGAGGAAGTGAATTATCATGGAGGGAGTCTAGTAGCAGCTACAGAGCTCTGAGAATTCCTATTCGACCTGTTGCTGAAGCCCTGGAAGGGAGATGGAGCAACCAATGGGTTGTGTGACAGTGAAGGTGTATACTCCTGGGGTGGGACAGACATGTGGGAAATGAGAGTCCGTGAGTGGTGGGCGTAAGTGACTCCTGGGAGGAACTCATTCCTGTTGAACTGTGCGACTATCTTGTCGACCTTGCCTAGCCTAGGAATACCTCGCTCGGTGGATTTTAGTCCCAGCTCGGGGGTGACCCCTGCTTAGAATGATGAGCAGCGTGGTCTAAGGTTGGGAGGTTCGTGGAAGGTTTGCACGCAGTCGATGGTATTCTTAATCAAAAGATAAGTACCAATTTTATGTTCATTGTATGTTGTGTATCTAGTATACAAATTATAATGTTATTAGAATTGTCTGTATATATTGCATGTATGTGTTAATGTTGCTTCTGCATGAATAAGTGTATGAGAAAATTGTTTATGTCTATTTAAATTGTATTATATAGATACATATATATGAATATCAGAACATGAAAGTTTCCAAGTGGTGATTCCGACTTGGTTGGCTGGGTACGCCACTTGGGTATCAGTCTTGGAGACAGTGTATGTCTGAGGTAGTGTGTTTTCGACCTGTTGGTGTCCAGGGGACGTTACACTCTGCCATAGACCCCTCAGGTTTTGCCCTTTGACGAAAAAATCCTTTCAATTTCTTCACGTACCTCTCTTAAAAAAACATCCAACGCCAAGAGACCACCCCGACTAATTCAACCTCATCTACTAGGTGAATTAGAAGAAGAACCTGCAAGTCCATGAAACTCGGCGGTAGCTCCTTCTAAGACATACAAACAATCTCAACTATCTCTTGACACCACCATGGAATGCTAGCCATATGAATCTCCTTTGATGTGATCCAATGTACAAATGCAAATAATTTAGATATGGCACGCCTTAGGTGACGGGGGAAGTCACGGTTCACACACCCACGCACGAGCAGAGGATAATGACACTACAAAGTAAACACATAAAAATTTAATTATGTTTTATCCCATGGCATAAAAATAAAAAATACAAATAATAAAATCATATTTTTGACAAATGACATACTTTTAGAAGGTTCAAATGGTCACGTGATTTCAACCCCGACAAATGGTATTAACACACAGTGAAGCAACGTCGTAGGGAAGACCCGTATAAAGAATGCACCTTCTCACCCAATATAACTTTCTTTTCCAAAGAAAGATCATATTTCTTCAAAATCCTTGGGACATCACCTTCTTTGAAAGACCAAGAGGGACCAACCTCTCCATTACTTTCTTATCTTGGCCAATGTTTCTTTTTAGTTTTTGAAGAAATAAGATCTCTCACAACCAATGTGTCACTTTCTTTCGATGATCTACGCCTCCATAAAGAAGATGAAACATTTTTAAATATATGCATGGGATCTAGTAAGTGGGCAATATTAAGATGCTCCCAATAAAGGAGCTCATAAAAGATAGATTTCATTTTCATCCCAATAGGCAATTTCTCAACATAGGTGTCGAATAATTCCATACCATCGAACATAGGCTCCCCATTTGAATCAAACATTTATGTAATCTCCTTATCCTTCTCTCTCTCATATGCTCTAAGCCATCCTGTTGATGTCATTATTGCAGGCCTTTGGGTTCTCTTTGGTTTACCATTGAAAGTAGATGATGGTTTACCACTTAGCCTTCAGAGAAGGTCCACAACATTTACATCCATGATAACCTTTAGTTATAAGACCTGCAAAATTGTTGTATACATAACATGTTAGCATTTAAGAATAGAATTCCAATCACATCAAATTAAATATGCAAATAAATATTGTTACGTATATAAAAAAAATCAATAAACGTGTTAATTACCAGAGAAAACTCCTAAGCCTAGATAATGATGTG
>ML817706.1:0-11867 GCA_009831015.1 Picea engelmannii | reverse complement strand
GTAATATTCATAAAAACACTTTTAATATTCATATATTAATATTCATATGAATAGTTCAAAAAGTAATATTCATATATTACAAAGTATTCATTTATTAATATATCAATTTTGTGATATTTAGTTTTCATATATCAATAAAAAAATACGGTATTGTCATGTTATTTTTGTTGTTTTTTCAATAAGATAGGTTAAGCATGTAGTTCACTTCATTTTTCATGTCTTAACCATAAACAAGAATGTTGCAGCAACCAAGATCACAAGAAGAAACACCATGCATAAGAACACAAAAAATATCCTGGGAAACCCTTCTCAACAAAGGAAGAAAACCCAGCCAAATCATTTGCTATATTCTTCAAGAGAAGGATCTTTCACCACCAAGAATGACCTAGCACACAAGAGGATGCTTAAGCCCTAGAAGACTAGTACCCAAGAGAGGTGCACATATTTTCCCAAGTAGATGTATTTGCTGTAATTTTCAAACACACAAGGAAGATATGATTCCACAATGGGGAATCATCCCTTACTTATATTAAACTTGTCCAATCAACAAAAGCGTCTATTGGCTCAATAGGGCCGACCTCTCTAAGTCACTTTATATTTATTATTATTATTATAATTAATATTAACAATATTAATTATCTTTTGCATTTATTATTAGACATATTAAGGTAGGGCCGACCTGTACCCTTTACATAACAATTAGGGTTACAGGTAGGTATGACTCTTAAACAATATATATCAAAGGATTTGATACACCCACTAGTGCTCATCCATTAGGGGCACATCCATTGGGATGTCATAGCTCTGATTCATTGCATTACACAAAAGAACCAGATCTTCACACGTTCACCTGTGCTCATCCACATGCATGTCTGCTCTATAGATCTTCTTTCCAACTGCCACACATAGGAGAATCATCTAGAGTCTTCTCATCAACTCTGTTGCTCAGAGGAGGCTAATACATCATATTCATTTATGTTCTCATGACGATGCACCCAACACTTTGGGATTTCACACATTCACCTTTTTTCTCAGCCACAGGCATGTCCTAACTCAACAGATCGCCTTCCCCACTAGATAATCATCTGGAGTTCTTCTCAACTCTCTGAATGGAGGAGGTCATCTCTACGTTCCCGACTCTGTCTCAGGCAAGAACCACATACCCTTTTTAGGGGCTTTCTCTTAGGTTTGTAAGTTGAGAGAAAGGCTTCACATAGCTGCAATGATCCACACCTAACAGGTTTGTAAGATGGAGAATGTCTCACTTAGTTGCAATCATTAACACTCCCTCTCAGCTAGGGATAGATTTTCCACTAGGCCATGTCTCTCACGAAAATACTCGAACTTTTTTTTGGCAAGTGGTTTGGTGAAGATATCTGCAATTTGTTCATGAGTAGAAAGATACTGCACGTGTACTGTCTTTCTTTGTAGCATGTCTCTGATGTAGTGATACTTGATTTCAATGTGTTTCGATTTGTGATGAAACACTAGGTTCTTGAAGATCTTTACACAGCTCTGGTTATCACAATGAATAGTAGTTGGATCCATCTCATGATCGAAAAAGTCAGTCAATAGTTTGCGAAGCCATACTGCTTCACGAACTGCCACACTTAATGCAATATACTCTGCCTTTGTTGTACTTAAGGCTACAGAGCTTTGTTTTCTGCTACACTAGGAAACCATGGTTGATCCTAGGGTGAAGCAGCAACCTGAAGTGCTTTTTCTGTCTACTACACTTTTTTCCCAGTCTGCATCGACATATCCTTCCACATTAGCTACATATCTCAAGCCATAGCCAACTGTACCTTGTAGGTATCTCAATATGTGTTTTGCAGCTATCTAGTGTGTATGTTTTGGTTGACTTATAAACTGGTTAAGCACATTCACTGCATAGCAAATGTTTGTTCTGGTGTTAACCAAATACATCAAAGATCCAATAAGTCGTCGATATAAATGTGGATCTACGTCTCTTGAATCAATGTCATTCATCTTCTTTAAGTCCATTACTATTGGAGTAGGCATAGATTTACAATCTATCATTTTGAACTTTTTTAGTATCTTCAAAGTATATTTTCCTTGACTTAGGAAAATCTCATCTGATCTCTGCCATACTTCTAGTCCCAAGAAACAATGCATTTGGCCCAAATCCTTCATTTCAAATTTGGAAGTTAATGCTTGTTTGCATTCAACAATGAGTCTTTCTGAACTGGTGATGAAAAGATCATCCACATATATGACTAGAATCAAATACTCATTGCCATCAATGTGATAATATAAGTTTGGGTCGACTGCACTTTTTTTGAAACCCAAACTCATCAAGAAACCATCCATTTTATCTTACCAAGCACGTGGTGCTTGTTTTAGACCATATGGGGATTTCTTCAATCTACATACATGAGATTTTTCGTTGTGTATAACGAAACCTTCTGGCTGCTCAATATAAACTTCTTCCTCAATTTCACCATTGAAAAAAATTGTCTTTACATCCATTTGATGTAGCTTCCAATCCATGGAAGCAACTAGTGCAATGATAGATCAAATGGAGGTATATCTGGCTACCGGTGCAAAAGTCTCGTCATAGTTGACTCCCTCTATTTGTGAGAACCCGTTGGCCACAAATCTTGCTTTGTATTTTTCAATGCTTCCATTAGTAACATGTTTGATTTTGTAAATCCATTTGGAAGTCACTATGAACTTTCCCTATTGTCTTGGGACAACATCCCATACATCATTCTTTAGTATAGATTGATATTCTTCAGTCATGGAATCTTGCCATACTTGTTCACTTGAGGCTTCTCCATGACAAGTTGGTTCTGAATCAATAATGTGGGTCAAGCTTGAAAGGTAGCTTGAGAATCTCTTAGGTCTCTTGCTTTCTCTGGTTGCTCCTTGTGGGGCTTTATGCCCTTCTGATTCTTCCAAAGTTTGTCGAGCCCAAGCAGGTCGTTTATGTCCAACTGTGATGTCTATGGGTATATTACTTGGGGTAATTGAATCTGTTGGAGCAACTGGGTCAATTGGAGTAGTTGGCTCATCTGGAATAATATATGTCTCCCTCTGAACTGTTGAATGAGGAGGAGGTATTGTTTCACTATCTACTTCCATCTGAGCTTCTCTGGATTTATGGAAGGCTACTTCTTCTTCAAAAACAACATCTCTGCTTACTTCAATTTGTCTCTAACTTGGGATGTAGATTCGATATGCTTTTGAGGATTCACTGTATCCTACAAATGTAACCTTTCTTCCTGAAGGTTTTAGTTTGGATCTCTTTTCTTTGGGTACATGAAGGTACACTAGACATCCAAATATTCTGAAGTGTCTGATCTCAGGCTTCACTTTGGTGAATGCTTATTCTAGAGTAATGTTCTTTAGGATCTGATGAGGACTACAGTTTTGAACATCTACTACTGTCATACAGGCTTCTTCCCATAGAGTCATAGGTAGACTCTGATCATGTATCAATGATTTAGTTGCTTCAATGATAGTTCTATTTTTCCTTTCAACAACCCTATTTTGTTGAGGGTTGTAAGGAACTGTGAACTCCCTCTTGATCCTTGCTTCAATACAAAAACTGTTAAATTATTTTGAGGTGTATTCTCCTCCATTGTCTGGTCTCAATACTTTGATTTTTCTTCCGGTCAGGTTTTCAACCCAAGCTTTGAATTCCTGAAACTTGGCAAGGACTCCATCCTTGTTCTTCAAAAAGTAAATCCAAGTTTTCCTGGAGTGATCATCTATGAAGAATACATAGTACAAGTACCCATTTAAGGATGCAAGAGTCATTGGCCCACATACATTTGAATGTATCAAGTCCAAGATTTCCTTGGATCTGTTGCCACTGCTAGGAAAGGATCCTTTAACATTTTTTCGAAGGGCACAACCTTTGCAAACACCTTTATGTTGGATCTGGATCTCTGGTAGACCCGTTACCATTTTTCCAAGAGCTGGAAGAGTTCTATAATGAATGTGAGCAAGTCTTCTATGTCATAACTCACTCAAGCTGATAATGTCATGTAATAAAACTTGAACTGGTTTGATGGTCAACTTGTACAAGATGTTTTCTCTGACACCAATTACTTTGGAAGAGCTAATATGAGAGTCTTTGTTCCATGCAAGAACTCTTCCTTCTGAGAAAGTAATTTTTTAACCTTTGTCTTCAAGGGCCAAAATAGAGATAAGGTTTCTCTTCATTACGTGTACATATATAACTTCTTCTAGTTTAAGCTGCATATCTGAATCTAGCTAGAAAGTATAAGTTCCAACTCCTCTCACATTATATCTAGCATCATCTCCAAGGACAACATGTAGATGTGTCTCTCTCTCAGCGAAGTGTGTTAGATGATTTCTAATACTGATCATATGCCTGGAGGCACCACTGTCAATTAGTCAAGTATTGTCATTGATAGGAACTATACCTGGGAGTGTTGAAATATTGATGTCTTCATTGCTTTGGAGTTTTGTATTGAGCTTGCTTTCCATCATGAATTTTCTCATCTTCACAAACCCTTGTCAACTAGGCTATAAAACCTAACGTCTAGGATAGACTATCACTTTTAAGTTTTGTTGGGCTTATGGCTGCCAACAATAAGTCTTTAATAAATATGATACCCCTGGTAAGTTGTGGAGTTTCTTCAAGAAATTTTCAGAAATACATTTCAGAATTTTCTGCAGAATTTTGGCGAAACCCTTAGGGTCAAAATTTTGAAATGCCAGAAATTTAGATCTGAGACTTGCTGGAGGTACGTTGAAGGAGGTTGTACCCTTATATGTCTTTTTCATCCCAAGCATCCAATTTTTGAGTGGTTAAAGCTCTCACAAAACGAGGCCGTACAGATTTTTTGGAAACCCTAGGAGGGTCGTACGGTTTCTGCAAATGAGTGAGAGGAGGAGATGGAAAATACTTGTGCAATGGGATATTCAAGACCTATGCTCTGATACCATGTTGATTTTTCAATAAGATAGTTTAATCATGTAGTTCATTTCATTTTTCATGTCTTAACCATAAACAAAAATGTTGCAGCAACCAAGATCACAAGAAGAAACACCACGCACAAGAACACAAGAAATATCCTGGGAAACCCTTCTCAACATGGGAATAAAACCCAGCCAAATCCTTTGTTATATTCTTCAAGAGAAATACCTTTCACCACCAAGAATGACCTAGCACACAAGAGGGTGCTTAAGCCCTAGAAGACTAGCGCCCAAGAGAGGTGCACACCTTTTCCCAAGTAGATGTATTTGCTGTAATTTTCAATCAAACAATGAAGATATGATTCCACAATGGGGAATCATCCCTTACTTATATTAGACTTTTCCAATCAACAAAGGTGTCTATTTTTTCAATAGGGTTGACCTCTCTAAGTCACTTTATATTTATTATTATTATTATTATAATTAATACTAACAATATTAATTATCTTTTGCATTTATTATTAGACACATCAAGGTAGGGTCGACCTATACCCTTTACATAACAATTAGGGTTACAGGTAGGTCTGACTCTTGAAAAATATATAGAAAATGATCTGATACACCCACTAGTGCTCATCCACTGGGGGCACATCCATAGGGATGTCATAGCTTTGATTCACTGCATTACACAGAAGAACAAGATATTCACACGTTCACCTGTGCTCGTCCAGAGGCACGTCCACTCTACAAATCTTCTTTCACAATGCCACACACACGAGAATCATCTAGAGTCTTATCGTCAACTCTGCTGCTTAGAGGAGGCTAATACATCATCTTCATTTATTTTCTCATGACGATGCACCCATTACCTTGGGATTTCACACGTTCACCTTGTGCTCAGCCACATGCACGTCCTAACTCAACATATCGCCTTTCTCATTGGATAATCATCTGGAGTTCTTCTCACTCTCTTAATGGAGGAGGTAATCTCTACGTTCCCAGGTCTGTCTTAGGTAGGAACCACATACCCATCTTAGGGGCTTTCTCTCAGGTTTGTAAGTCGAGAGAAAGACTTCACATAGCTACAATGATACACACCTCACACGTTTGTAAGTTGAAGAATGTCTCACATAACTGCAATCATTAACAATTTTTTCAAGAAAATTATGAAAATCACAAAGGACCAATGAGTTGATATCTGAAATATGTCAGCAGGAATGTCCAAAAAAGTGTGCAAGGAGATGGTCAAAGAATTGGACATAATTCCATCTTAGGAGGAGCTATATCAACAACAATGTGCTTCAAATGTATGTAATCATCAAAATTTTCTATTAGGTAAAAATAATTAATTATACATTAAATATTAATTTTCAAATATTCTCTTACAGAAAAGAAAAGAAAACGGAACTCATTTTTCACATATACTAGATGACAAGGAAGAAAATGGTTGAAAGTAAAGTTTGCGAGTAATTGTTATTTCCTTATAACAACTTAAGTTTTTTTTTTTTATATATTTCAAGTTGTTTCACAACAACCATCCTTGAATGTCTTCAAACATGTGCTAACATACAAATAAGAGCCATCAGAAAAATTGATTGACATTGGGTTAATTAAGGGTTGTGAGTATATGTTGGCATATCAAAAATTAATTGTCGAAATTGTAAGTATAATCTATGTTGTTTTACTTCTATCATTTTATAATTAATGAAAGAAAAATAACACTTGATATTAAATCTATGATTTATTATGGGGTATAAAACTTGTGGGAAACAAATTATGGAGCTGAGCCAACAAAGAATTGTTGAAACAAAGCATGAGATTTGATTTTGAACATATGTGTATGATTCATGAGTCACTTCTTGCTTTGGAGGTACGTCGCTTTTCAATTTACATTCATGTATATTATTTATTTCAATTTTTGTTATTTTCACCACTGTAGATAGACTCGTTATAGTTTATTTTTATGTTTGTAGATGGAACTTCAAAAAGAACAAAACAATCGAGACAATCAACCAAGCATTCAACAAAACAACCCCCAAGGCATGGAAGTAGCTCGAGCAGTAACAACAGTTCCAATGAAGAATGATGACCAATATATATGGATATCAGTGCAAGCTACGATTGTATTTTTTTGAGATAATTGTTTGTGAAAATCAAACATTTTTGTTTAATGTAATAGACATAGTGTCCCAATTGAAAGACAAGGGATTACTGATAAGTGTTCCATTTTGTATGACAAAGACTCTCTTATTCATAAAATAAAATGTGTTTTAATTTATTCTACTGCGTTGTCCAATGTCGCTATGAAATGTTACATCGCTGATTAACTATATGGATGACTAAATATTATAATGAAGAGATGCAAAATATGATGATATAACAAATTAATCCAAACAACATATCCAAATTCACTAATCAAAATATAATATAAATAATGGAATTAAAAAATAACAATAATTACAATATCACAGGTCGATGTTTCTCGGTGTATTTTAATTATTAATCTCATCGACACATTTAATATTAAAACTCACTGATGTGTTTCATATGAAATTCGCACCAGTGCTTTTATGCAATCAAATAGCATTGGTTTCAATATTAATTTAATACCACAAAATTATATTGAAAATTTGGTCATCAGTGCGTTAATCTTATACGAAGCATTGGTGTGTATGTGTTATTTATATGAACCGATGCTATTGTGTTATTGATAAGCACCATGGCTTGTTTTTTACTCTAAAACACCGATGCTTTTGATTTTTAATGCACCCATGAATTTTTTCCTATAACCCATTGGTGCATATTATTTTATACAACATCAGTGCCTTCGTATTAATAACGCATCGATGCATTCTATGTAGAAATCCCTGGTGCTTAATTATTTTTAACTCTCTTGGTGCGTTTTGATGTTAAAGCCCCGATGCTTATAAGACAAACGCCCCGATGCTTAAATATTTTACTGCCCCGATGCTTTTATATTTTATTGCCCCAGTGGTTGACGTACATGTACAACACCGGTGTTGTAGGTGCATGTACGCATCGATGCTTGTGCCTTATGCAAACTCATCGATTTGTAAACATCCCCTAACACTTATGACCGCCTAGGTTTTTTTAGTTATAATCAACTTTCGTTATAGTATCTACAAAAACATCCACTATCGATAATAGATGTTGTAGCGGAGTTTTTTTTGACAATTTTTGCCAATTTTGTAACACTAAAAACCTCCACTAAAAGGTCTTTTCTTTGTACTGTAATGAATATATATTGGCTTTGTGTAAATGTATATGAGGCTTTGGGTATTTATTGGATTGGCACCACTCATTTAATTGGATCTCAAACCTTGTTGTTGTCGGTATTTTCTTTTAAGTGCTCTTGTGGTCTATGGTGCACACTATATAGTAACAACACAATGGTATTAAGATCACACTATTTGGAATGTTTTTTTATTATTATTTATTCCTTTAACGATGTGCAATATGCATATAAAATGCACCAATGTGAAATACTATATTAAGCACCTCATTTTGTTCATGTTTGTTTTTCTCAAACGTTGTTGAGTTTACTTGCGTGCATTATATAGTAATGATGCATTGATGCTCAAGTCTACATTAAGCACACCAATGTATGTTACTGTACTATAAACATTGCCTAACCTGAAAACTATTTTAGCTTGAAATACTTTACTTCGTCTATAAAAGATATTTCATAAATTGTGTATTTTATTATGCATGGATTTTATTCATAGAAGATGGTTGATAGAAGCTTAGGGAAAAACACTTATAGCGATGAGGGAAAGAGAAGAATATCTCAAGAAGAAAACATGGAAAGTTATTTTAAATTTTAATATAAAGATAATATATTTGAAAAATTTATAGGTTTAAATGAGGTAGATATGATCTATAGGTAATGTATTTGAAAAATCTATAAGTTTACCCACATGGCACTATGTGTACTTCTCTCTCCAAGCAACACTTTGGTACTTCCCCCCAAGCTAATCGATTCACCCTAGGGAGTACCCAGTGTTTGGACCTAAATTAATTAATGGCAATAAACGGGCTTGGAAAAATGATGCATTGAAAACGAAAATGCAACATACCCTCTACAAAGGCACCCATAAATGAGACATTGTGATCCCTTGTATGTCATGAACCCCATGCCCAAAAGTTTTTCCCCTCTTCCGTATCATCTTCTCCACATGTCTTAGAGTGGGGTTTCACCTGGGAAACACTCCTTGAACTAGGGGTGATTCACCCAATAGGTCACCTTGTCAATCCTCCCATACCTAAACTTGGAAAGTTGCATAGGGTCTTCAAGCAATTGTTTAGTTTGATGAGGTGGTTTTGCATGCACATGCTTAGGTGGATCTTTTATTGACTTGATTTACTCATCATGATGCATTTGATTTGAGATCCTTGGAGGGCGTGTTGGATTGGATAGCATGGCCTGCACGTCGGACAATGATGACAACCTTTGGAGGCTTGAGAGATGCCCTACTATCCCAATGTTTTTCCTTTGGAGGCCAAAACGTCACACTTGGAGGGCTTGATGTCATTCATGGGTTAGGGTTTTGGTGTTGATGAGGATACATGGCATAATTTTGAAGAAAGACGTCTTGGATCATGGAGGAGAGGCTTGACATAAGGACATGCGGCCTTTGAAGACCTAGCCCATTCATCATCACCCCAACGATTTGCTTCAAAGTACCAAAATGTTTCCCTAGGAGGGTGACGTCTTACTTTTAGGCTTATCTTATGTGCAAATTATGAATTAAAAATGTTATTTTGGAAAAGGGGTAAGAAAAAGGGAAAAATTACTCTTATCTTATGGTTTACCCTTTGAATGTGGACAAACTATGTTTTAGAGGATTTGTATAGCAACTTCAGTTTTTGGAAGTCAAGACTACAAATCACTCTGGAAGAGGATGAGCTATTGAGTGTGATACAAAAGGCTTTACCAAAAACAACTACTGATGAAGAGAAAGAAGAATGGAAGGAAGATGACGTCAAGGCAAGGAAGATAATAATCTACTCAGTGAGAGATCATCTCCTACCTCGTATTTCCAACCTGAAAACAACTTGTGAGATGTATGAAGCATTGAAGAATATGTTTGAGAGTAACAACACCCTCAGAGCTCTTATATTGAAGGGCCAACTTCAAAATATCAAGATGAGAAAATATGACACCGTTGCTACCTTCTTCATGAAGATTTCAAAGATCATAGATCAACTAGGTGCCATTGGAAAAATCATATCAGACAGAGAACTTGTCTTGACCACTCTCAATGCTCTTCCAAGACATTGGGAACCATTTCTTCAAAGTATCAATGGTAGAACATAACTACCTACTTTTGATCGTCTATGGACAGACTGTACCCAGGAGGAAATCAGACTTATAGCCAAAGGAGTGGAAGACTCCCCTCATGATGACAATCATGCTCTTACCTTTCATACAAAGAAAGGAGGAAAAAACAAAAGAATCTCCAGTCAAGCATTCAAAGGTGAGAAGACTTCATCAGCTTCAGGGTATAATGATAGAAAAGACAAATCAAAGATCTAGTGTTTCAGATGTGACAAGTATGGACACTATGCGAGAAATTGTCCTACTAGGAAGAGAGGAAAACAACATGCCTCCACTGCTGACATTGATCCAGACCCACCTCAGAAAGATGAAGACATGAAAGATGAGGCTTTCTTCTTCTAAGGACCAAAAGCAAGATTGAGCATGACTATAGACTAAGGTAAGTTTTGCACTACATTCCTTATTTGATTTCATCATTACCTTGTAGTTGCTTTCATTTTGATAATCCTTGGTATGGGAGCCCTCATGACTTGGACCATTATCCCTAGTACGAGAGTCCAAATTTTCTTAGTTGATTATTATACTAGTACAAGAGGCCATTTTGGTTGTTATCCCTATGGGAGACCATCTTGGTTATTATCCTAGTACGGGAGGCCAACAAAGTATTGTAGAGTAGATAGAGGACCTGAGAAGACATGAGATGCCTCCAGGTTAGCAACACATGAAAATGAAGATGTCTATCCTTCAAACTTCAGAGGGAGACACTTGAGTCGGAGGGAGTCAAACTATTTGAGAAGAAGGAAGAGACGGTACCTTCTCCCCCTTCAACAGTTCAGAGGGAGGCAACCATTGAACCATTCGATCTAGTTGATCTAGTTTCTCAAGTATATGTTCCCAGAGATATTGCAGTAGGCCATAAAAGGCATGTCTGGGCTTGACAAATTTTGCAGGAGGAAAAGGGACATGCATCTCCTCGAGACACATTCCGAGAGAGCAAGAGACCCCATATATTTTCGAGCTATGTTTCAGCCATGATCCACATCATTCATACCGAGCCTTCTTGTCATGGAGAAGCAGCAGGTTAGCAAGTATGGCAAGATGCCATGACAAAAGAGTATCAATCCATCATGAAGAATGATGTGTGGGATATTGTTTCAAGACCAGTAGGGAAGTCTGTAGTGACTTCCAACTGGATCTATAAGATCAAGCATGCAATTGATGGAAGTGTCGAAAAGTACAAAGCAATATTTGTAGCCAGAGGATTCTCACAGCTAGAGGGAATTGATTATGAGGAGACATTTTCTCCTGTAGCCCGATACACTTCCATCCATACTATCATTGCACTAGTTGCATCTATGGGTTGGAAACTACATCAGATGGATGTAAAGACAGTCTTTCTCAATGGTGAGATTGAGGAAGAAGTTTACATCGAGCAGCCAGAGGGATTCATGATACACGAGGAGAAATCTCATCTGTGAGGGATGAAGAAAGCCGTGTATGGACTAAAGCAGGCACCTCATGCTTGGTACGAGAAGATGGATGGATTCTTGATGAGTTTAGGCTTCAACAAGAGTGTTGTTGATCCAAACCTATATTATCACATTGTTGGTGATGAGTGCATGATCTTGGTCCTGTACGTTGATGACTTATTCCTCAC
>ML817704.1:14052-84102 GCA_009831015.1 Picea engelmannii | reverse complement strand
TTTGTTAAAAAAATTGTGAGGAATGAGGGTATTTTAATTATCTAATAGCCTATATTATTATTAAAATAATATGTTTAAATTTTATTATTATTCATATATATTAATATTAATAATGTTATTGTTTTATTAATTTTTTTTTAAGTAGAGTAGTAGATTGTATGAATATCACTACTCCATAATTTCCGAGGACTCTTTCATGTAAGTTATTGAAAATAGTCTAAAGCAGATTTTTATTTGTTTTTTTTTAAATTTTTGAATAACATATATATGATGAAATTATTTAATAGCTTATATTATTATTAAAACAATATATTTTGATGCCATATTATTAAAACATAAGTTATTAAATGGATAGACTCAATTTAAAAGTTTTGGTTCAAGTTAAAAGAACCAAATAAGTATAATTTATAAAAAATAAATAAATCAAGGTAAAAATTTGCATAGTTAAAACAAGAGTCACATAGTGACAATGCCTTTGTATTTTTTTTTGGTGTAAACAAGTCAACTTGGAATGAAGGAATAGGAGCATTGAAGATAAATTGTATTGTTTTATTGAAAGTTTTGCAAGGAATGAGGGTGTTTTAGTTATGGCATAGTCTACAATGATTATTACAAAAATATGTTTTGATGACATATTATTAAGAAGTAAGTTTATAAGTGGATAAACTCAATTCTTTTTTTTTAATTTTTTTCTAAATTTTGTAAAAAATTTATTAAAATTTTTTTGGAAGTTATAATTCCATTTGAGGAGAATTTTAACTATAGTACTTTCCTCTTAAAAATTTTGGCTCACTTTAAAAAACCAAATAATTAGAATTTCTAATAAATACATAAATCAAGATAGAAATTTGCCTAGCCAAAACAAAACAATGTCCATGTGTTTTTTTAGTGTGGAAGAGCAATTGCATTGATTTGCATATGAGGGAACAATTATATTGGTTTGAATCAGGGAACAATTTTATTGGTTTGAATATGAGAAACAATGGCTAGTATCTAAAGTGGTCTCTAATGCCAAATATCATTTATGGTATTTTTAAGGGATTCAAATACTATACCTATGTATAGTATTTTAGATGACTATTTGGTTTAAAAATTCATACAAATATATATGTAAGATATATATATATATATATATATATATATATATATATATATATATATATATATATATATATAGGTGAGTAATCAATAAAAACACATAATTTACTACCAAAATTTGCTAATATTATCAATTTAATTATATTTATCTAAAAATGGGTTAATTTTTATCCAATTAGCTAATATATTTTTTGAGAAAATAACAAATAAATAACCTATTGATGAAATTTTTGTTAGAATAATGTAGAAACTTCTAGAATGTATTGTAAATTTAGAATGTTATGTCAAGTTTATTTCACAAGAACTCAGATTTAGTTTGTGGGTGGTTTAAGATCCAATAGGAATGTGATCTAATCCTCTATTTAACTATAAATGTAATTGAATTCTCTTTCACGAGGACTGACTCAGGTATGTGTATTCTTTTCGGTTCTGAGTTTTAATCTGGTATCAGAGCTTGGTTCTGAGTTTTAATTTGGTATCAGAGCTTAGTAGAGGAGAGAGCTGCTCATGGAATTCGCCAGTACTAAGGTTCGTCATAGTTGGTTCCAGCGAACAGAGTTGCAGTTGCCATCATTTGTGAAGCCTTCACAAATGAAGATTTCGAGATCGGGTTTCGGTTTCGAGCCACTACTACCAGTGAACAATGACACCGCTGCCATCCAGATGTAAAAGTTCCATCTGCAATCTCATACTATAAGTTGCTTGCATGCACCGATATATCTCCAAATACATCAGCTAAATAAAAAATTCGAGATCGCTGCATTGTCTGCATTCGAGATCGAGATCGATTTCTAGCAAATACATCAGTTAAATCGCTTTCCAGTTTCCAGTTTCCATAGATCGATTTGTGGAGGCCGCACAAAGGTTTTTTGCTGATTTTGTGAAAGGTCAACCAATTGTTGAGCAGGGCCGTGAGGTGGCCAATGAGGTTTTTTGTTTGGTGGAGCCGACCATCTTACAGAGAAAAAATA
The DNA here is from genome assembly GCA_009831015.1 of Picea engelmannii. Lineage (NCBI taxonomy): Eukaryota > Viridiplantae > Streptophyta > Pinopsida > Pinales > Pinaceae > Picea > Picea engelmannii. The sequence continues at coordinate 82,033 of ML817704.1, read as the reverse complement.
GGTGCGAATTACATAGGCAGAAGAGCAGAATCGTAACTGTAATTTTCTGTAGAAAAACCACAGAAGAAGGCCGCAGATGTGTGCATAGTGTTGTCTGCAGCATACAAGGGCAACCTGGCACCATACTTAACAGTGGTGCGATCCGCATGGTGAGAGCATTGTGACCTGCCAAAAGAAAAGACGAGGAGCTCGTGTGCAAAAGAGAAGGAGCCTGTCTGGGAGGTAAAAGAAATACAACAACACATTTTTTAAAAAATTGGCTAATAATTGTTAAGCTTGAAGATGGAAAACCCTCTTGTGGATTCTTATTTAAATGATTCCACCAAACTTGATGGCAGAAATTATGTAAATTGGAAGTTTAAGCTAACGAGCATTTTAGAGGCATATAGTCTATGGACGATTGTCAAAGGAGATGTGGACGACTGTCAAAGGAGATGAGGTCAAACCCACTGTTGTTGCTTCCATTCCAGATTGGGATAGACGAGAAATGAAAGTGAAAGTGCTGATGCGTATGTCCATAAAGGACAACATCATTCTTCATATAAGAGGCTGTAAAACTTCCAAAGAGATGTGGGACCTTCTCAAAGTTTTGTACTAAATCTAAACCGAATTTTATTCTTAAAAACTAAGCTTTTATCTATCAAAATGGAAGACAACTAAAGCATAAGTAATTTTGTATCCATAATTAAAAATTTAAGTGATAAGTTGGGTGACATTGGTGAAAAGGTTTCCAGTATTGATTTAGTAACTATCGCTTTGAAGGGATTATAAAGTCTTTATTTCAGAACTCTAGACAAATACCCCCTACTTTTGATAAATTGGATGATATCCTTCTTCAAGAGGAAGAGAGAATGAATAATTATGATCTGGACTCAAGTGCCTCAGATTTGGCTTTGATTGCAAGAGGTAAAAGATCATACCAAGGTAAACCATGGGACAAGAACAAAGGCTGATTTCAAGCAAAACAACGAGCAAAACAGAAAGGTATGACACATCCTGATTCTTATGTTAAGAAAAATATTGAATGTGAATATTGTGGCAAACTTGGACATCTTGCTAAAGATTGTTATAGAAGAAAGAATCATGAATAAAATCAAAGATATAAAAGGCATAATGGAAATTTTGTGCATAAAGACACTTTAGTCAATGATGGATTTGAAAATATTAAGTTGTTTATTTCAGAAGCTGCATTGTATGCTGAAACTGATGATGAGAATGCATGGCTCATAGATTCTGGTGCATCAACTCATATGACCTGTAATAAAGAATGGTATGATGAATATTATGAGAAAATTGATGACACACACATATACTTAGGAGATAACAGATCACATAAAGTCTAGGGCTATGTATTAATAAGTGTGAACTTACCTAATGGACAATTGAGAAAAATTCATGATGTGATGTATGTTCCTGGTATTAAAAAGAATTTAATAAATGTTTCAACTACACTGATAATAATCTAACATTGGAATTTGGTAAGTTGAGGTGTGTTGTAAAAGATATCCAAGATCACTACATAATTGTTTCCACAGGTACCAGGGTTGGTGGATTGTATAAGTTGGATGTGACAATGAACCGTCATGTTGCATTGACACCCAAAACAATGTCAACATAAGAGTTATGACACCACAGGCATGGGCACCTAAATTAAAATGATTTGATGTTGTTGCAAAGAAAAACAATGGTAGAAAGTCTTCCTCTTATGAAGAATGATCATTTTCCATGTGAAACATGTGCACTTGGTAAGCAACATAGAGAGGAGTTTCTCATACATACAGAGAAGAGCCACCACAGAGCAGGAGACGATATAAAAACAGTGAAGGACCAATGAGGTCATCACGGCAAACTCATCCACCTATAAGGTATAAATATTATGCATTGATGTCCCATGCAATGAATGTTGTAGAACCTATAAAATATGAACAAGAAAAAGAACACGAAGAGTGGAGAAATGCTATGAATGATGAATATGACTCTCTTATGAAAAATAAAACATGAGAATTAGTTGAACTACCTGAAAACATATTCCCTATTGGAAGCCAATGGTTGTATAAATATAATTTTAAATCATATGGCAACATTGATAAATATAATGCAATATTAGTTGAAAAAGGATATTCATAAAAGGATAGAATTGATTACGAAGATGCTTTTGCACCAATAGCTAAATTGAATACAATTAGAGTACTGATTTCCTTAGATACAAAACATAATTGGAAAATACATTAGTTAGATGTCAAATCTTCTTTTCTAAATGGTGATTTAAAGGAAGAGGTTTATTTGGTTCATCCTGAAGGGTTTGTCAAGCAGGGACATGAACATCTAGTTTGCAGATTAGGGAAAGCCTTATATGGTTTGAAACATGCACTGAGATCATGGTATGTAAATATATATACCTTCTTTTATCAGAATGGGTTTGTGAAAAGAAGAAATGATCTTAACCTGTATGTTAAGAAATATGAAGAAGGAAATGTTGCTTTAATATCTTTATATGTGGATGATCTAATTATTACAGGCAGTGCATGTAAATTAATTGAAGAGATTAAAAGTAAGTTGTCTCAAGAATTTGAAATGAAATATCTTGGCGAATTGCATTACTGTTTAGGAATTGAGGTTTGGAGAGAGCCTGGTAAGACATTGATCACTCAAAGTAAATACACAAAATGAATTCTTATAAAGTTCAATATGAGTGAATGTAAAGCTATGTCAACTCCCTTAGAACATAATGCAAAGTTATACAATGAAGATGGAACTAACGGAGCATATGGTACTTTCTATCATTAGTTGTGGGAAGTTTGAACTACCTCACCACTACGAGACTAGACATTGCATACTCAGTCAACGTCCTTAGTCATTTCATGGCTAAGCCTTCTGAGAGCCACTGTAAAGCTGCAAAGAAAGTCCTCTAATACTTGAAAGGAACAATAAAATTTGGTATTATGTATAGCGATGAATTTTATGTTGAACTAACATTTTTTTATGATTCAGATTGGGCATGAAATCCTGATGATAGAAGATCCACCTCAGGCTATGCATTTCATATAGGATCGAGGGTTGTATCATGGAGTAGCAGAAACATCCTACTTTTTATTTGTCATCAACAAAATCTGAGTATAAATCCTTTACCAGTGCTACCTGTGAAGCTGTTTGGTTGCGGAGAATTCTTGCAGATGTCGAAGAGGAGAAAAACGGTCCAACATGCATCAATTGTGAAAATCAAAGTGATATCAAATTATCACACAATCCTATATATCATGCAATATCGAAACACATCGAGCTACAACATCACTTTGTGAGAGAGAAGATTGAATCAAACGAAATTGGTTTGATATTTTGTAATACAAATGATAATGTGGCTGATATATTTACCAAACCTCTTGGTAAAATCAAGTTTGAATTTTTTAGAAGCAAGTTAGGTGTTGTAGAAAATATGTTTCTCCATTAAAGGGGGATGTTAGAATAATGTAGAAACTTCTAGAATGTATTGTAAATTTAAAATGTTGTTTCAAGTTTGTTTCACAAGAACACAAATTTAGTTTGTGTGTGGTTTGAGGTCCACAATGATAGGAGTGTGATCTAATCCTCTATTTAGCTATAAATGCAATCAAATTCTCTCAATGAATTAAGCTTCGTGAGCACATAGTCATTTGTGTGTATATTCTTCTCGATTCTGAGTTTTAATTATTTCCCCCCTAAAAAAATACCCTAATACCATTTTAGAATTTTGCAATGAAAACCAACAAATATAACACTACATACCCAATGACTTCTTATGCAAAAAACAATCAAATTTTTCAAGAGAAATTATTTCAAATATATTTCTTATGAAAATTATTGTTTCTCTAATTTTTTAATATGTATCTAGTTTTTTAATATGTATTATTACTTCTATGAAGAGTGTGAAATGACACATACAAAAGAACAAAAGTATTAAATACAAAGTTAATTCATTTTTCGTATAGATTGGTTCAAAAAGACACATAACGAAATACATTTTGTCTATCATTACTTGTGTGAACACTACAAAATGATAGGTATAAAAGAAAACTGATGAAAACAAATTCTATTATAGAGAGAAATTATTAGTTTCTTGAATCTCATATGCTTGAAGCGATACCATATAGTAATGTAGAATGTAAAAAATGCATGCATGTATGCTTTAAAATTTTAAATGAACTAAGCATTGAAATAACAAGGCATGTGAAAGGGTGCAGTGAAATATGCCAATGAATAGAACTTTGTTACAAGTATCGACATAAAGCAAAGAAATTCAATTTAATAATTTTTTGGGCTTTTGCAAGTTGTAATTAGATTAGTGTAGGTAGCACAATGATCAAGTTTACTATCTGTATCATAAATTTTATGAGAAATTTGAAATGGTAGATACACAAAGAGTATAAGACCAAGGTGATTTTCATATATATCAACTTGAAAAGACACATAAACGAATCCAATTTGGGTAATATTATGTCTATGAGGAGTATGCAACAATAGATAGACAAAGAGCATAAAACCAATATTATTTGTGTATACATCTAATCTAGAATAGAAAGTTATAGAAAAAAATGCATAATGTAAGTTGTTGTGCTATAGTAGCAATATTGTAATTACAATCTATATTCTTGATATCAATAGAGAATAGAATGTAAGGTACCATATCTATTATAATAGTAGAAAAAAAAATACTACAGAGAATAATAGCGGAACAACACAATATATGAAACCACAACACCAAAATAATACCTTTATTGATAGGAAACAATGTTCACTTGCCTCTTCGAGGGGGAAACCTCTAGTAGAGCATCTCTCTATTACAACAATTCTCAAGACAAAGACTTCTCATGCCCTCGAATCCTATTTATACTAAATCCCTCTACCAAAAGAACAATCTAAATGAATGTCTTTCTAGAAGCGAAAGCTTCTATTAGGTCTTCTTCCATTTGAATTATTCTTCCTTATTACCAGGTGTTATTAATATCAACCTTTATTACATGGAAAAAATATTATTCTACCTACGTGAGGGGTTAGAGAGGTTAGGTCCCTAACATGCCCTCCTCCTTAAAAAAAACCTTGTACTCACTTCTGGGGATGGAGAAATTGTTCTAGAATGGTGTTCGGCTCCTAGATGGCATATTCTTGATGTGTGTCCTTCCACTGAACTGGAACTTTCTTGCTAGTGCATTGGTAGATATGACACTCACACTGGTCTAGGACTGCTTGTGCTGTAACCAAATGAAACCTTCTTCATCCAACTCAAGTAGACTGGTTTTAGTATGGAACTTAGTGTTGATCACCTTCTTTAAGAAGGAAATATGAAAAATAGAGTGGAGCTTAGAGTGACTAGGAAACTCTAATTGGTAGGCCATGGACCCTACTCTCTTGAGAACATGGTAATGTTCCATAAAATTTGAGGGTGAGTTTCTGAAAATGTTGGGATTTGAGTGACGTCTGCTTATAAGGTTGCAACTTAAGAAACATCTGGTCCCCTTGAGAAAATTCACATTTAGAATGACCATGATTTTCTTTTTGTTTCATGCGATTTTGGGCCATGACCAAATGTTTTATGAGAGTACGGAGGATAGTCGTGCAGAATGTAAGAGTTTGATCCACTTGTTGAACCTTGGAGACGTTGGGCATGTGTGATACAACTGAAGGTGGTTGTTGTCCATAAACTGCTTCAAAGGGTGTCATGTGAGTGGGAGTGTGGTAAGAAGTGTTGTACCACCATTCAACTAGGGGTAACCATTGAACCCATTGATTCTATTTGTCAGATACAAAAGACCTCAAATAGGTTTCCAAACACTTTTTTACTACAATTTGGCCATCAGTTTGAGGATGATATGTTGTGTTGAGGTGTAAATTGATTCCCTCGAGTTGGAACAATTATTTCTAGAAAGTGATGGTGAAAGTGGAATCACGCTTCGACACAATAGAATGAGGCATGCCATGGAGTTTGAAGATATTATCCATAAAAAAATGAGCTATAATGGAGGAAGTGAATGGGTGTTGAAGAGCACATAAATGAGCATATTTGGGAAGATGACCCACTAATACCATGATGACTGACTTATTTCATGATTTAGGTAAGACAAAAATGAAGTCTATAGAAATATTTGTCCAAATAGTAGGTGGGATCATAAGCAGTTGGAGTGTTCTTGGGGATTTGATTTTCTCTCCCTTATTGCACTGACATGTATCACATTTAACCACAAAGTTACAAATGTCCATTTTCATACTATCCCAGAAAAAATAACATTTGACCCGTTCATATTTTTGGTAAAACCAGAATACCCAGCTATGGGTGAAGAATGAAACTCAAAGAGAATGGTGGATTTAAGGATCAAATTTTTTCTTAAATACATGTGACCATTATAACGAATCTCATCCTAGTGCCACGAGTACTCTGGAGTGATTTGCAGATCTTGCTACAATGTGTGGATCAGTCTTGAAAGTTTCAGGTCTTGAAACCATTCCTAGCGAACCGCCTAAAGCCAATCTATCACAATGAATGAGAGGGAAAAAAGAGACCCATATTCTTCATATTTCCTGGAAAGGGAATCGACCACCACATTTTATTTTCCTTTTTTGTAGATGATATCATAATCATCATCAAACAACTTGGTTACCCATTTTTGTTGTTCCGGGGAAGAAATTTGTTGTTCCAGAAAATATTTGAGGCTTTGATGATCAATTTTTATTTGGAAGCATTGCCCCAAGAGATAAGGATGCCAAAGATACAAAACATGAAGAGTAGCCAACATTTCCTTTTCATAGGTGGACTGGCCTAAATGGCACCAAGACAATTGTTTGCTAGTGAAATCCAAAGGTCGACCATATTGCATGAGAACAACCCCAATGCCTTTCCCCAAGGCATCACATTCCAGTACAAAGGTCTTGTCGAATTTAGGGAGAGCCAAAACCAGAGTAGTGCACATAGTTGCTTTAAAAGCTTAGAAGGCATGGTTGGTTGTTGGAGTTTAACTTAAAGCATTCATTTTAAGTATTTTTGTGAGAGGAGGTACATTTTTTCCATAATTCTTAACAAACTTGTGATAATATCCTGTCAAACCCAATAAGCCACGTATAATTTTAAGATTTTTCGAGCGAGACCAATCATGCATAGCGTCAATTTTCTTTGGATCTACCCAGACACCATCCTTGCCAACAATATGTTCCAGGTACTCAACTTCATAGGCTCCAAAGTCACATTTAGACTACTTAAGAAAAAAAAATTGTTGAGACAGTAGATGGAGGACTTGATCCACATGGGCAAGATGGGCTTGCAAAGTTTTTCTATAGATGAGAATATCGTCAAAGAAAAACAAGACAAAATGATGGAGGAAAGGATGGAATACATGATTCATGAGACTTTGAAAAGTGGAGGGAGCATTATAGAGGTTGAATGACATAGCCAAGAACTCATAGTGACACTCATGAGTTCTGAATGCAGTATTTGGAATGTCTTCTTCTTTTATACAGATCTGGTGGTAGCCAGAGAAAAGATCACGTTTGGTAAAGTACTGAGCATCAATTAATTCATCCAAAAGGTCATCAATGACAAGAATGGGAAATTTGTCTTTGACGATGAGTTTGTTGAGATCTTGAAAATGAGGACATGTGTGCTAAGTGCCTTATTTCTTGAGTACCATGACTACTGGAGAAGAATAGGGATTGGTACTAGGAAGGATGATACCGAATTCTAGAAATTATTGAAAAATATTCTCAATTTCATTCTTCTAGGAGAAGGGATGATGATAAGGGAGAACATTTGGAGGAAGACTATATGAAACAAGAGGAATGGAATGATCATGGACACCACAAGAAGGTGGAAGTCCTTGGAGCGTTTGAAACACAAATTGGTGTTGGGAGAGGATAGATTGTTGTTCGGGATGTACATAGGGTGTCTCAACCTCCTAAATGGAATGAAGTTTGGAAATAATTCCAGAATGACCTTTTCTGAGGAGATTTTCCATTCAGTGGAAACTGATGATCTCTACTGACCCTGTTGTGATGCCTTGGAGCTAGTGTTGTTGTCCCTCTTGCTGGAATTGCATGGTTAATTTATGGAAATCCATAGTGATAGGGATGAGAGTGCGTAACCATTATGAACTAAGTACACTATCACAAATTCCCATGTCAATAACAAACATACGATATTTCAACTGATATTGACCAATTTGGAGGCACACATTTTCACAATTCCCTCCACATTTCATGGAACCCCCATTGGAAATTAGGATTTGGAAATTATTAACTCATTGGATATATAAATTGAATTCTTAGTAAATGCGATGATGAATAAAATTGTGGGTGTTGGCGCTTTCAACTAAATCGATGGATTTCTGGTTCTTAATGTAGCCAATTAATTTGAGGGTTTGGGGAGCAGAGAAACATATGAGTGCATTGAGATAAATCATTGGTTCAACTACTGGCAGATTAGAGGGTGAAGGAAGATCCTCTGGTGGAGGTAGCTTAGGTACATTAGACACATCTTCCTCTTCTTCAGAAACATCCTTATACAACCATAAAAGGATTTTGTTCCTTACACTTTTTCCCTAGAAAACACTTGTCATCACAATTATAAAAGAGACCCTTAAATTAGTGTTCAACCATTTCATCTTGAGTCAATTTATGGATCTTGAGGGGAGTGGTGGGAAGTGGGGGTTTAGGGAGAGGAATAAAGGGTGTTTTACAGATTTGGGAGGAGACAACTTGTTGTGATTCCTTGTCCCATTTTTTTATATTCCAACCAAGTCTAGGGATGAGCCATGAGGACATGGGCACTTATTTAATCCTTGAGGCCGATGATAAAGAATTCCCCCAAAAAAACATCTGTCATGCCCTCTATTCTGAAAGATAATTGCTCAAACACAACTATAAACTCTTCCACTGGGCCCGTTTGTTTCAAATTGGTCAAACGACCTAAATGATGCGTGTCGGTGTCAAAATGGTCATAGAGTTATGAAAAAAAATGTTTCCAAGCCATATACCCTTGAAATTAATTTTTACACCATTGCCATCATTTAGGATCCAAAAGGAGAACACCATAATGGAGTTTGGCCATCTCATCAGTAATTCCATGCAAAGAGTAATGTTCCATTTGGGTGATCTATCCTGTGGGATCTGAGCCATCAAATTTGTTCACATCCACTCTAGGAAGGTGTAGATCACACTGAAAGTGACGGGACCAAAAATTCAAGGAATTGGAGTAAGTCTCACCATATGGTTGAAAAGGTTGGTCATATGAAAGTCTCGAGGAATATTCAAATTGGCGCAAAGTAGGGAAACAATGGATTCAATCTGGGCAGAGAGGTCCTGTTTCATGGTGTCCATTTTAGTGTCTATGGTGGAATGCATGTTGACATTGATGGTGGTAACATTGGAACTGATTTTTTTCACTTCCTATTGTGTCTCAAAGAAATAAGATGACAAGGTATTGAAGCGTTATTCAAGTTCTTGTCTATGGGTGTGGGCCATGGTGAAAGGAAGAACAAGAGGTGGGTGGGATCACACAAGAAAAGGGTTACAGATGAAGGGTATCAAAATGATTAGGGTAAAGAGGGGAATCCAATGGGGTAGGTCCCAAATAAGGGGGCTAGAAAGGGGTCGGGACCACATAGAGAAAAAAAAATGTTAAAAATGATAGGTATGAATATGATCAAAATGACAAGAGGAAGACAATGGGATAGGTCTCAAATAAGGGTGCAGGCAGCCCCCTTTGTTTTTAATTATTAATTTATTTTTTTACTCTTCCAGAGTTATACTCCGATCTGAAGAATACTTCGGTGGAGAAATCTCCAAATTCTTAATAGGAAGAAATGTGTAGTAATTTCACAATATGAATATAGGGGGAAAGGTTGCATGACAATAGAACTTGTAAGTTCCTTTTTGTTTGTTTTGTTTCCATCCTAAGGGTTAGGGTGTTGAGGGTTTCTATAGACAAGGGTTTTTTTTATGTTATAGCACTCTGATATACATGCAGGGTCAAACAATAGTAATCAACCCAATATCTAAGGGCACCAAATAAGGAGGCTAGACCCTACCCTTATCCGTACTACCCTATTACCCAGGTAATAGAGAGTATCTTCTCGAGTGTTGTTCTTGGTGGCACTATAGTAGTGAGGCAACCAATCTGTTTATATATGGAGGGATTCATGATATCTAGGTCAATCTATATATAGGCGTTTTCATATGCACTACCACTCGAAGGGGTACCAATTAGGGTTACAAGGGTGGAAAACAGTGTGTACTTAAGAACCACTTGTAGTTCATTCGTGCATGCTTCCACGACCATGGATTTATGCGCTGAATGACAAATCTCTATAATTTTAAGATGTCAGAACATGTATCTACCCTAAAAACAAATTAACCCACAGTTCCTGCCAAGGAAAGTGCTATGATACCACTTGGAAGGTACCATATATATTATAATAGTAGAAAAACAGATACTACAGAGAATAATAGCGGAACAACACAATATATGAAACCACATCACCAAAATAATACCTTTATTGATAGGAAACAATGTTCACTTTCCTCTTAGAGGGGGAAACCTCTAGCAGAGCAGTGCTCTATTACAATAATTCTCTAGAAAAATAGTTCTCTAGCTCTCAACTCCTATTTATACTAAATCCCTTTACCAAAAGAAAAATCTAGAGGAATATATTTCTAGAAGTGGAAGCTTCTATTAGGTCTTCTTACATTTGACTTATTCTTCCTTATTACTAGGCCTTATTAATATCAACCTTTATTACATGGAAAACATATTATTCTACCTACGTGAGGGGTTAGGGAGGTTAGGTCCCTAAAATAGAATGTCAATGTTGAACAACACTTATGAAATCCATAGTTCTACAATGTTTCTAAAATGCACACACACACACACACACACACACACATATATATATATATAGAGAGAGAGAGAGGGAGATTTTGCAGGAAGAGACTATTAAAAGTATAGATAAAAAACATAAAACAACATAATTTGTAGATTTGTAATCTATTTTTTTGAAAGGAACATTGTTTTATTTTCTCTTTTTCATGATGGTTGTAGGAGCTTATGCGTATCAAAAGTGAAGTTGTAGTTAGTGTATGCTAGTACACAATTTCCAAAAGATTTTTCTTTTTCTTCTTTGTCTTCATTTTCTTGATTCCTAATGAAAAAAGAAAGACAAGCATATTGTTAGTGGTTTATTTAGCATAAATAGGAAGAAATGAACATATATCAAGCATATGTCAACTATAATGTGATTTTGCAATGGAACAGATGTATCATGCAACCTATGGAATATGGAATTTCGACATAGATTTGACTGTAAATGATAACAACAAGGTGTATTTATTAATATGAATAGAAAGAAATAGACATAATGCACAAGATAATTGTACAAGTAAATCATTGTAAAGGAGGATGGATTGATATATAGTGAAGAATGAACCTTGGTATTAATGAATTGGGAGGGAAAACTTAACATTTCTAATAGTATACCTCATATACTAGGTTCACTCAATATGACAATCTTAAAATAGAACACAAGTAAAATGTGGAATAAAAATGCGGTGGCAATTTCTAGTTGCAATTCAGATCTATTAATTCATATTATTTTTAGAAACATGTAAAAAAATATAAAAAATAAGTGTAGCATCGTAATAAAAAAATAAAATCATAATAAAGTATGTAAATGTGTTACACAATGATCAATATTTGACTAGGGTAAAATCATGAATGTGGGTAACACTTTTGTGAGAATCGCGTCATGAAAATTGCTAATGGAAATTTTTCGGCTAAACGATTTAACTTTTTTGGTTGAACTCGTTAAATTTTTGGCCGAATGGTTTTTTCAGCCAAACGTTAAATCTAACAACACCCTTGAAATTCGTTCCACTGGATACATGTGTCATAAGTTTTTGTCCGACAACCATATTTTCGGCCGAGAGACTATTTCGATCGAAATATGCTTTTCGAGTGGAATATTGTTTCAGACGAAATAGGATTTTGGCCTAAAGGTGTTTTGATATATATAGGACATAGTTCTCATTCAAAATTTTGTTTCCCCTATCATTTCCCTTTCCCTACCACCATTGAGCACCTACTATACCTTCATACCTAACATACCCTCCATAGAGATTTTTCCTTCATTTTCCATACCTTCCCGCCATTTTCCATTAATGCATTTGCATTGGGAGTGACATTGTTGGATACCATTCAACACCTGAGCAACATGAGGAGCACCTGCGTGGCACCAACAACATCGTGTATGCGCCTGTTTGCGGTGACTTAATCTTCTTTTTATGTCATGTTCCTTGGTTAGGACTGATAGTACTATCTTATTGGTGCTTTTTTCTTTCTTTAGGGTAATAATGGATGTTATTATTGTGTATGATATTTAAAGTATTCATAAAATTATTAATAACATTAACAAAAAAATTTGTGTCTCAATCTAATGTAATTTGAATTAGACATCCAAATACTAAAACTATCTCTTTGAATAAAAAATTATATGTTACCTCTATTTTGGTTGTTCTTTCGGTTCTTCCTTATACCCATTTTTTGAATAGGTCAATAACATCAACGATATACTTTTATTGGTAGTAAGGGGATCAATTCATGATAATCTCAACTCTATGGTTTATTAATTCATTTTTGGCACTTTCCACATCCTTTCATCTGCTTAAAGTAATACCTAAATAGTGGGGGCCATAGAGTCATATACACAATATATTTTGAGATATTTTATTTGATAAAAAATTTCCCCTTGTTCCATAGTGGGATCTGTTTATCAATTGGTATATTCTACTAGATGAACACATCTTCTCATGATTCCATCCATGCCTCAGTCTGTACAATTTTCCCGAGAGTACTTTTAATATTAATGCTATCTAAACCAAGATTCTTCATTTTAAAAGACATAACCATTGTGGTTCTTGCACATGTTGGAGAATTGTTAGCATCCAAAGATTCCCCCTTTCCTTGTTTTCTTTCTCCATTGTCAATTATTGAAAATGTTTTGGTTCAACATGTACTTTTATAGGTATGATAAATAAATCAAGTTAATATTATTAGAATAACGTTAATTATTTTCTTAAACTCCCCGCTAGAATTGGTTTGTTCACGATGTACTTTAATTCTTGGTGGTTAATGTAGAAATTGAAATTATTTTCTAGTAGATAGTGCCTAAACGTTTTAAAATTATAGATCATACCTAAATATTCTTTTTCTGTGGAATTTTAATTATTCTTACTCATGGATAACTTTCTACTAGCATAGTGGATGTGATAGTCCATCCCTTTTTCTCCTAGTCGTGAGAGGATGACCTTCATGGTTGTTCCTGATGCATCTAAATGTACATAAATGTTTTGTTCCAATTGGGGAATATTAAAATAGGTTCCTTAATAATTTTAACTTTGAGTTCTTCCAATGCCCATTTGACGCAAACCCCCGACCCTCAGGCCGTGATCCACACAGGATCATTCTAAATTCTCCTCGAGCCAAAGCGGCTCCCTCAAATCCCTATTGGAACCTCACGAATCCAATCCACAGGTCCTTCGTGAAAACTCGCCCTGTGCAACTTACCACCAGGCGTGAGCCTTACATCTCCATGTGACCAAAACCTATCCTTAGCGCAAGCGCTTTTCGCAACTCGTGAGTTCGTGAGTCGATGACCTCGACTCCTCTTTCTCGAAACCTCCAATACCCAAGATGCGATACGGGTATGGCTCCTTCCTCGCTAGTGCCTCTACAAGCGACTTTCGGCTAGGGCCTAACTCTAGCACCCCTCGCAACTCGCAACTTCGCGAGTTGGAGTGTTGAGCCCTCGTGCTCCTCCTTTGCGAATCCTCGATACACGATAAGTCAACAATGGGTTGACTCCTTCCCAGGAAACATGTGTCCACCACCTGCCACCCGCTTCCACCTTTCTCTGGGCGCTTGTTGTTATGCCACCTGTCAATCACGTGGTCCCCACCTAATAGATGTGACACATGTTCGCATGAGCCCTCGATGCTCGGCACTTCGTGACTTCTGCAGTGGAAAAGAAATTCTTTCAACCCCCAAACCCCCAATACGCGATACCACGCGGAGGTTCTGATCCAACGGTATGGATCTCCTTCCCTGCTCCTCGCAACTCGGGACTTCGCGAAACCAAGAATTTGGTCTTCCCTCCAAACTCACGAACCCTGAATTCATGATTTCTTGTATGAGATCAATGGATGTCGTTGATCTGGATCTGATAGTCGCTATCCTTTCTGAGCTTTAGAGTATCGTAAGATACTCGGCCTTAATCCCCTCATTGCTCTGTGAGATCCAACGACCCACGAAATTTTTCACTTCTCCACAAAGTGTCTCCACTATCTGTTTTAGCTGCTCTCCTGGGATACCTCCCAGAGGTTAAACTCCATGTGCCTTCCTTTAGATATGATGACTATTGGTTCGTTGCACTAGATTTGATGACCCAGATCTCTTCCTCTTTCTTGTGCGCTTTTCTGCGTGCGTCTGGACGTAGACTTCAATGACCCAGATCTTGCCTCTCCAGCTGATCTAAGGACAGTTGTGCTCTATCTTGAGCATGGCCTTCTTCCTTTCCCTTGGAAGATTTCTTGCTCCAAAAGGCCTTGGCCTTTGTCTCTGTAGTGAAGCCTATAACCTTGGCTTCTGCCTGTATTCTAAGAGGAGTTCCTCCTCCTGAGATGTATTCACTCTGAAACCTCAAGAGGTTTCTCGACCTATGCACTCCTTGCAGGGTCCCTGCACACAATTGTGTTATCCGTCCTGAACTTTTCCTTCTCGAACCTCTAAGGGATTCGACCTTTGCCTTCTCCTTCAAATGGAGATTGGTGCCCTCTTGGTAGCCTCCCGTTCAAGCACTCCTTACTGAACCGACAGAGTATTTAATGACTCTGTGAGTGTCTTCCTCCTCAACACTTCTCCTTCCTCTGAAATCCGAATAGAGTTCTTATGTGCACTCTATGCACTTGCTCAATGCCCTCCTGATAGAGCTTCCATAGAACCCTCAGTGATTCTATTATCTCTGTGCCTTCCTCTGCATAGTCTTACCTCCAAGGTGTTAAAAAACCTTGAGGTTTCTCCCTGAGTCAATGACTTCCTCTGGTGCACCCTCCTGGCACGTCTTTGTCTAAATTCCGTAGAATTCATAAGTGCACTCTATGCACTGGCTTACAGAACCCGCAGTGTTCTATTATGCAACCTCTTGCATGAAGCCACAAAGAACCAGATGTAAAATCAGTAAACCCACGGATAGAAAAATCTATCTATCTCTGCAAATGTACACTAACATACATCTATAACATATCATAAATGCATAAAGACATTCATCAACATACACAAAATAACATGCAGGAAAAATTGCTCTGGTTGTATTAATATGAAATGCCTCTTTACAATGTGAGCTCGGACTGCAAGAGAGTCACGGCTTCCTCTGTTCTCCCTATTCTCTGTTCTACTCTTCCTTCTATAGACTAATTTCCTACAGATACAAAGGATCTTTTTACAAAAGGGGGCTCCTCGAGCGCTTCCCTCCATCCTCACCAACTCTCATTAATTACAATGAATTACATTGAATGGGCCATCTAATCCAAATTGGATCTAGATCCCCATCAACATGTCAGCCATTAAAGGCGACACTAACTACAGTCTGCTCAAAGGCATGGCTTGGCTCTTCGACCTTACAAACGTTTAATACAATTTTCAAAATTTGAAAAATGAGAGGGCTGCATCTCTCTCCTTCCATTGAATGCGTGCTTGATGTGCTGGCTAGCTGGCGCTTGATGACATTGGAGCGATGCTCCTACATCACCATTGGTACTAGTTTCAATTGCAAGGTTGTCTCCTTTCTTAGTAATATATCCATCAGGTGGGATATTTTATCATATACCCTCATACAAATATTCTATAATGATGTGTGTGTTCCAAGAGAGACTCAACCTTGGAGTGGGTTTTCGGTGGTTCTAAGTATTTTATGGTCCTTTTATTTTACTCGGGTCCACCATAATACCTTTGAATCTATGTGTCGAAGTATCTTCCCAAAAGGTTTCAAGAATTGGATTTTTCCTACATTTGAGAAACCTCCTCTATCTCTAAATTTGTTCAACATCATCCTCAATTTTTTTTCATTGGTATTTAGGAAACCAAATACCAATTATAACATATACACATATTCATTATTTTTTTAAACTATTCTCCAAAATGTATTGGATTGGAATTTAGAAAGATATTAAAGTTTTATCATCTGGTTTGGGATGAACTGACATATTTTTTACTAGAAAACTGCTAAACACAAGATCATTTAATGAGCACATAAGAGATATTTTCATCATCTTCCCTGCAAGTAATGCATATACTAGGTCCTTGTTTTTTCTCATTTCTATAGGTTATTCCAAGTTATCACTTTGTTCTTTAATGCTAACCACACAACTATTTTTGTTTTCTTTGGAGCCTTGACCTTTCATAGTGTTTTCTACCTCCAGGCTCTTATTAGTATCCGAGGAAATTTTTTCTTGATCACATAATTTGGCCTAATAATATCATAGGGTTTGATTTCTTGACCATACAAATATGTCTTATTCATAATCAATTCTAGCATGGATTTTTTGTAGTTTCTTTATATAGGAATTAAAAATGATTTCTTCCCCCACCTCCTCTCCTACTAAGACTAAATAATCATTATTTTTCCACCTTTGATGAAAAATATTAGTACATGCCTAAACATGTTCCTAATTGAGTGTGTTAATACATTTTCCCTCCAAATTTTCTAGATGCCTCTCATGTAATGTAATTTTTTTTCCCGAATGGGGTGACATTTGGAAACCATGTGAGTTGGGAATTTAATACCCCCAACAACCACCCTCTCCCTCAGTCCCTTCCGCATGAGTATCTTGCACTTGACAAGAATGATGGTGCACCTGTGTGGGAAGCTAGTGTTACTGGTAGACTCAAATCACAAGCCAAAGTCTGCCAGGCTTGGTACAATTCATCTACATGTTGTCAACTATACCTTAATGGAGCTCTCCAATATCAAGTCGGCTGCAAATATGAAGGTTAGCATTGGAAATTGTCTCATTGTTCCTATTCTCGTTCAAGTCTAGACTCATGTTTATCCCTCCCATTCGTTTTTTTCATCCTCTAGGCATCCTCTCCTCCTCCTGATTGACATTTTTTCCCCATATTTACCAATGCCTCGAGAAAGGGGAAATACCAAGAGAGGAATGGCATACTAAAACTTTGTTGCTCGACACCATCATCCTAGACCCTCCATCGAACCATTTCTACCCCCCATTTCTCACGCTCACCATGCTAATCCTCCCTTGAATATTTCACTAGGCTCTGCCCAAAATTGGTTGGACGACGACCAACCCATGACTTATGTTGAGGAAGACGTCCCTCAGGCTCCTTCTCTGGAACCTATGGACTCCTTCCTCTTCTATGCCTATGATATTTTGACTCTGCCCCTCACTTCTGGTCATCATTTTCTGGAAGGCGATTTTTCTCCAGAATTGGAAAGTTGCCCCATCAAAGAAGAAATTTCTACATCGAAGAAGGAAGAATAGGATCCACCTGTTGGTTATTCTCAACCACATGTAGCTTCAACTTTGACATCTCCCAGCACATTGCACTTCTCAGAGGAGTATCTGCAACTAATTTTTGAAATGAGACAGGATGCAGTAGAGCAGCTTCACCGCCAAACAACCATCTATCGATGCCTGTACATTCTATTCTATTCCCTGTCAAGTGATCCAACCAAGAACATGCTACCAACTTGTTGTCCATCCTATGTGTTTTCTCCACGACCTCCAAATGGTGACGAAAATCTGGGTTCACCCACAATCTAATTTTTTTACTGTTATGATGTTTATGTTTTCAGAACATCCATGGTTGTAGATAGGTTGTTGCATAGTTTAAGGAATCCAGTTTATACCAAACTTCAACAAAAAATTGATAGCAAACCACCTGCTTTGGTTTACATATGTATGGCAGAACAAGTGGCTAATTTTTTCATGAATATTGTTTTGATTATAATATAAGGGAATACAACTTTTTTATTTACAAAAAAAAGAAACGTGAATTATTTTTTATACATGATGGATGTATCCAATCCAACCTCACTTTATCTCCATTTTCTACCTTCCAATATAACCACCAACCTTTTGAAGGGAAGGATTGAACTAAATATTTCTAGTTGCTAAACACATTACTTTTATATTTCCTTTGACTCATTATCCAATCGATAATAAAACTAGGGATACTACATTATTTCACTTTTCTATCTTTATGTAGAATTTTCTATGACATGACTTTCCACAAACATTTAACTGGCAAGGATTTTCCAAAATAATGAATGTTTTTCAACCCCCACCCTCCTTCATCTTTTGGTTGAGCTATAACCTTTCATTTGACAAGTGGAATATCCTCATTTTGTGTTTTCCAATCCAAAAGAATCTAAAACACTTTCTCCTTATTTTCTCTATAACCCTCTATTGTAATATAGGCTAATGTATGTCAATAAAACAAACAATTGAGTTGAGTTGGTTACATTCCATATCCCACAATTACAAAATCTTATCCAATACACCGACACCTTATTTCTCTCATATTTCACCTATTTTTCCCACTCATGCTCCAAAAGGATTGTTGCATCCTTGTTGATTTATCATTGACATATGTCACCTTGCACTCACATTATTAAATTATTTCTCTTGGATAACACCGTGTGACTTCCCCTAGCATTCTAATTATTCAATTAGAGGATTATTCAGAATCTTGGATTTTTGAACCTTTGAGCAGTTTTTTATGCCTTCAAATGTTGATCTAACTTGAGATGCACATTTAAAGTGTGGCATGTACCTATGTTAATGCTTCATTCCTCAAAACTAACCACATACACACCTTTGGTTTAAGAGTCTTCTTAATATTCCACAAATCCTTCCACCACCAAACATCCTCTTTTTTGCAAGTTCTACAATTCACCAAAAAGGAAGGGAAAAACAAATAGTTGATCCAATAACTTTAATGATTTACTCATCATTCTCTTCATCAACACTAAAAATCAAATCATTCAATTGAGTAATTAATTTTTCCTTTATATTTTCATAGGTTAGTTTCATTGTCAAGTAATTCTTCTTCACTTTAGGGACATGTTTCTTAGTGTGTATGATTGACGGGGATGCTCAAATGGCTACATGAATTTTCTTATAGAGCCCTTCAATGTTTCAGGTAGTATATCTTTCTTAATATACTAAGAAAACTGGGATTGACACTTTGGATTTCAATATGAATACCCACCAGATGAAGAATGGCACTGGTTTGATGTAAATTAAAATATTGTGAATTGATTAACATAAATTTATTGTGACACATACAATTGTTGCTTGCCATACATTTGCAACTTGGTACACATATATAATATTTATGGATCCAAAGGAGTTGTTGCAACGTGAGCCTCCAATTATGCCTCACAAATGCTTCAAGCATTCCAATGAAATCAATAGAGGGACTCCTAGTCCAAGAAGGACCCCTGGATCAATAGAGAACCCTAGTTAGGAAGGGGCAACTAGTGAAGCAAGCGAGTTCAATCAAACAAGGATATCTAGTCAGTATAGAAGACTGTCAAATTCATCTAGATATGTTAGGAAGTGGTAATTGATTGGAATATGCTTCGTCTTTGATTGCATAATAGGATTATTTGAAATTTTGATTACACTTGTGTTGTCACAAATGATTGAGATTGGATGATCATATTCTACCTTCATATCCTTTAGTGTCTTCTTCATCCAGAGAACTTGTGTGCAACATGTTGATGCTGAAATATATTCAACTTCCACTGTGGATAGGGAGATTGAAGTTTGCTTCTTTCTCAACCATGATACTAGACAATTTCCTAGAAATAATGTTCCTCCTCTGGTACTTTTCTTGTCATCAATACTTTCTTCCCAATATGCATCTATATATGTTTCTATAGAGAAGTCCTTACTTCTCAATTATCATGAGCCAAAGTCCAATGTGCCCTTTAGATATATAAGTATTCCTTTTACTGTTTGTACATGTGTATCCTTTGGTGTAGATTGAAATCTTGCAACTAATCCTACTTCTTGTATGATGTATGGCCTTGATGTTGACACATATAATATGTTTTCAATCATTGACCTGTACAATGTTTGATTTTCTTATGGAGATTCATCATCTTTTCTCAACTCACATCATGTGATCATGGGTGTACTGACAGGTGCATAGTATTCCATTCTAAATTTCTTCAACATTTCATTGATATATTTGGTCTGAGAAATGAATATACCTTTTCTGTATTGAGAAATCTACGAACCTAGAAAGAATGACAATTCTCCAAGCATGGAAATCTCAAATTCTTTTTGCATTTCTTATGCAAAATTTTGGCTCATTCTATCAACATTACTTCCAAAAATGATATCATCCACATAAACCACAATGATTAATAAATATTCATTATCGATTTTTATGTAAATATTTATGTCATCATCTCCTCTTTTGAAACCGTGTTGTTGTAGGTATTTGTCAAGTATTGAACACCAAACTTTGGGAGCTTGCTTTACTCCATAGAGTGTTTTCTTCAATATGTATAAACAATATTAGTTGTTTGGCAACTGAAATACTTCTGGCTATTCAATATATACTTATTCTTCTAGATTTCCATTTAGAAAGAATGACTTGACATCCATTTGATAGACTTTGAAGTTCTTGAAACATGAAAATGAAAAAAAACATTCTTATTACTTCTAATATTGCAACTAGAGAAAAGGTTTATTCAAAGTCAATACAAACCAATATTTATTTATTTCTTAATACTTGTCCATCTTCATCCAATTTGTTTCTAAAGACTCATTTGGTGTCAATCACATTCTTGTATTTTAGTCTAGGCACAAGCTCCCATGTCTCATTCTTCTCAATATTATTTAGTTCTTCTTCCATGGAAATAGCCTAATTCTTATCTTCACTAGCTTACGTAAAACTCTTGGGATCTATTTTAGATAACAAAGAAAAGTTCAATGTTCTTCTATATGAACTCATGAATTTATATCACAAAGAATTTGTCTTTCTAAATTATTCTTTTGGAATATTTTGGATTGTGTCTTTGGAGATTGGTGTTCTATTTCTTCTTGTTCTTTCCTTTTTTCTTCCTATTCTTCTTCTTTTTCTTTCATTTTGTATATTTTCTCCTTTGTATCTTCATTTGTTTGTGACTTTTCCTCTCGAGGTATTGCTTCATCCACTCTTACATCAATACTATCTAAAACCTTTCAAATTCTTTTGTTGTAGCATTTGTATGCCTTTCTTCTAGATTCATAGCCAAGAAAGATACCTTCACCTGTTATGAAATCAAAATTTCCTAAATTATCTTCATTTCTCTTTATATAACACTTGATCCCAAATAATTTGAAGTATTTGACTGTGGATATTCTACCTTTCCATATTTCATGAGGTGTCTTGTTTTTGTTCACTCTAATTCATTCTCTATTCAAAATGTAAACAATTTTGCTGATTGCTCTTCTCTCCAAAAGGTGTCTCATAATTTGGCTTCATTCAACATTATTCTATCCATTTATTGTATGGTTCTTTTCTTCCTTTCTACAACTCCATTTTGTTGTGGAGTCCTTGCTACTGAAAAATGTCTCTTGATTCCATGATTCTCACAGAATTCATCAAATTCATAAGATGTAAACTCACCTCCTCTATTTGATCTTAAGAACTTGATTTTAAAATCAGTCTCATTTTCAACTAGGTTTTTGAAATATTTAAACTTCTCAAATGATTCATATTTTTCTTTAAGAAATGAAACCCATGTCATTCTTGTGTAGTCATCAATAAGTAACATGAATTAACTCTCACCTTTTAATGTTTGTGTTCTTGCTATCAACATAGGTCCGTGTGTACAAGTTCCATTGGCTTTGATGTTGAGTACTCCTTTGTTTTGAAACTAACTCTTGTTTTCTTCCTATGCTGACATGGCTTGTAAATAGCTTTTGTAGGTTTTGAGATCCTTGGCATATCTCTTACTGCTTGTGTCTTTCTTATATGACCCATCCTTCTATTCCATAACCAATTTTTATCTACTTGTCCCATACAACGTTTTTATCATTTGACTTCATTAAGAATGTATATTGTGGTTCTTCCGACAATTTCTAAACAAATCTCTCACCACAAAAACCTAAATGATCAAGAATGTATACATTTCTCGTTTCTTGAGGTTCTATTTGCATTTACCACTAATCTTCCTGAGCCTTCTTTCCTTATCTGTATTTACCACCAAGCGACCTTTGGTTTCATCTTTTAAGAAGTATGAATGAATCTTCCTATTCACCTACAACTCTTCATATTTCTCCTAGAATAATATTTACACTATACCATAATCCCAAGGATTAGGTATCCAACAGTATTGCTATTGAACAAACCAAGAGTAGTAGGGGTGATAATGTATTTATCGAGAAACAAAACAATTGAATCTATGCCAACCCTGTTATGTTGTTATTCTGAAGCAACAGACCAAGAGAAAAGGGGGAGACAATGACATTAAGCCAAACCATAGTGGAAATAAACCCACATGTAAAATTCAAGACATCCATCATACAAAACATAAATGCACACATCAAAGGGAGGTGACTGAGGTGTAAATGATAGGGGATTGTTAATACCCCATCCCTTTCTTCCTACATGATGGGACACCCATTAGAGTATGACACTACTTCTATGATAAATGGCCATATCATGGGAGGGGCATGAAATATGGATGACCCCCATTTAATTTATATATATATTCATTCATCCTAGTGCTGAGGTTGGTCTATGCATAAACCTCCCCATTTTTCTTTCTTAAGATCTAAAAGAATTCAAGATTTGCAAGGTTGAGACCAATGAAATGATTCATTTGGTGATTATGGAAAGCGTAAAGTTTTTAAAAGGAATTTGATGTAACAAATTTCTTAGTATAATAAAGGATACCAATGTTACTTTATGAACTATTTTCTCGTTTAGAACAACTAATCCTTGATAAAGAACTATACATTTTACCTTATTATTGGTCGCATTAAAAAAGGAGACTAATGTTACTTTATGAACTCTTTTCACATTTAAAACAACAAATCCTTGATAAAGAACTATACCTTCTACCTTATTATTGGTCGTATTATGAATACCCCTTGCATATTCCAGTTCCTTTTTTTCTTCTAGGTCATAAATGACCCCATCACACCTACTTCTCTTTTGATATTTCTTATATTAATAGAACTATGGAATTTTAATTTATGCTAAATCTTTGTGAATATACCCTAATTTTTCAATGAGTTTCCTTTAGGTAACAAATACAAATTTAAGATTTTGAAGAAATACTTATAATATTATTTTTTTCATCCACATCTACACTTTAAAAGTTGTATCAAATTTGTAATTTTAATTAATTATTTTGATTTGAAAAAACATATTATTTAGTCAATAAAAAACAAATTATACCAAATTTGTAATTTTAATTTTAAAAAACATAATATTTAATCAATAAAAATAAATTTAATCATTGTATCTTTAATAAATAAAATTTAAAAAAAATAAAAAATAAAAAAAATCAGTTGTAGATGTATTTTATTTTGTTGTCTAGACAATAAAAAAAAATACAATTTAATATGAATATCTATACAATTCTATTACTTATTAGATTGAAAATAACATACTTTTAATAGTTTTGTCAAATCTATAATAGAACTAGTAAAACTATACTCAACCTTACTACTAGATCATGATCATCTAGATAATACATTTTTACGATCCGTGGTTAAAATCTGCTATAAATCTTTTTTTAAAGAATTTTACTTATATGACTTATAACCACCATTGAACTATCACTTAATGTGATATGAAACCAATGTATTGCAAAGTAATTTAATATAGTTTTCGGGACAAAATAATTGAATGTATTCGGTAATAAAGATTATTACTAATCTTATTAGTATTAAGAAAAATACACTAAATACACTAGTAATCTTATTATTATTAAAAGACATACACTAAATGCATTACTAATCTTATTATTAAGATACATACAATGATAATGTTAACAGAGTGTTCTCACACTTTCCCTTTCAAGTTTCTTCAAACATAGGCAACCATTATTAGAAACAACATATTGTTTCTTATAACTTAAACTTATTAACATTTCATTGTTTTAAAAGAAGTTGTAAGTTTCCCTACTTAGATTATTTAGTAACTCACTTTTTCGATTGTTACTTTAAAAAAAACTCTATGTAATAAAGTTGGTCTAAATACATAATAATATGGGAAATTTTTACACGGTAATGTTTTATATATATTGTAAATCATTTATTAAATATATAAAAAAAAATTAATAAAATTTATCTACTTCAAAGCCATTATCTGTCTAACAACTATAAATTTTTATTTATTAAGAATATAAAAAGATATTTTAAATCAATTTCTAAATATATATTTACTTAAAATTATTTAATCTTCCTAGGTTTTTATGGGAAAATTATATGATTATGTTAAAATTAGCTAACCTACAAGTATGTCTTCCATAGAATGACCCCTTGCATAGTATTTTTCACGATTTTCCTTAGTCCTTTTGATTGGACCATAAAAAGGACAAATCTTGCAATGTGAGAGATTATCTTTCTGCATTCTTTTGTAATAATTAGAAAGACTATGATAGTTGGGATTGTCTATGGTATCTTGTAGAGTTGATCTCTCTAAGTACATACACAATTAGTCCTAGATTAATAAACAAAATGACTCTTCCACATATATGGTTATATGTGTGGCAATAGTAACACTAGATTTCACATGGAGATAACGTGCAATTTGACTAGGCATCGTGTTGGTGATAGTACACCAGGTTCTCTCAATGATGTGTTTAACCTTATCCATAACCTTTGGTGAATTTTGGATAAATCATATTTCGAGGATTTCATCTCATCCACAATGATTATCTTTCTCCACATTCATGATTGTTGTGCCAAGGTATTTTATGCTTATCGCGCATCTTTCCTCTATCGTTCTTTGACTTCTCATTCTTATTATTTTCCTGCATCTTTAATGGGTTGTCATGAGGTTGGCTATCCTTGCTTCATCTTTTTTTTAATATGTGGGGTCATATTTACCCTTATTTCTCCATGCCTTAATTTTGGCCCCAAACTCTTTCTTATCCTTTTTCTAAAACTCTTCCTTAATCTTGGTGGCATAACAATACGTTGTTTCCAATGAAGACATGTGTAGAATCACATTTTTTTAGATGTATATGTGTAGTCCAATGTGAATATTTGAGAATCATGTAACCATGTTCTACTTAGAGTTCCTAATACCCATCTCCACACACAGTTTATGGGAGACATCAGTGTACTTTTTCATATTAATGTCCTTAGCCTAGTGAAAGGTTTCTCATATTGTATGTTAGTATTCATATTTTTCAATAGAGTAATAACCCAGCTTAAGGGAATCAATAAAATCACCTTGAATGTAAGTTATGTCCCATAATTTCAAAATAATTTCTAATATTTTTTGCACACTAAGTATCCTACCAATTTTTTAGATAGGAAATGGACCTTAGGAGTGTGAATGTAACACACCCCAGACTCACTTATGGGCATATGTCACCTAAAACCAACTTCTGTCAAGCACCAATTTTTCAAAATTTCTTTAATTCGGTGCATTAATTCTCTGATACCAATAATTGATTAACCCAACCTTCTTGAAGGCTCATGTAATCTGAGATTAACTTTGATACTCTTTAATTACACACCTAGACCCCTGTCCATGCCTGTGATACCAATAGAATTATCATTCCTGGCATATGAGCACTCATGCATTCCTAACAACATACAATTCTCATACATGATTATTATAGTTATAAGCATATCAAAACTGAACATAGATAAACACACATTAATCATCATGAAAACACATAAACAAACACTTATCTTCTTATGAAAAACACCAACTGGATGCATACCTCAAACATTCATCCCAACCATTGACTCTATTGTTCATTGACTCTCAACAACAAGTCACTCTCAAGATGGTCCTATGACTCCACTAGGGAAAAGGCTACCTAAGACAAACTAAGGTCTATCAAAAAACACAACCAAGACTAGATCAAGGTACCAAACTCTAGCGACAACTCCAACATACAACCTCTCATTCCCCTAATCCTTCACAACCCAAGGAAATCAAACCCCTTCTCAACATCGCAGTCCCTTAGGCTGTCTCACTTCGCTTACAGGGCTTCTAGCACATGTCGGCTAGGAGGTCTGAAAGCACTGTGGCCCTGAGATCTATAGTTTCTCTAACAAGTCTTCAGGCATGTTCTAGTATCATAATCAAGGAAACCTATTCACACAATTTCTCCCTCGAGGGCTCCAACTTTCCCCAAGGAAACCTAAGGAGAAATTGCACACTCAATCCACATACGATTCACATGGTTCATAAGGTAACGGAGTCACATTAACCTATCATCTCCCACTCCACAAGAAAGGTAATAACGATGGAATGATTTTCCATTGAAACCTAACATTATATTCTCATGCTCCTTTCTTGACACTAGGAACTCAAGGAAATCTCTTTTCCCCCAATTGGTAATTTGTTTCCCCTCAATTAGGAAATCAGGATAACATAATAACATAAAGACTTAGGGATTTAGGAATATATTATTATATTCCCTCGGCTTAGCCCCTTTTACTTAAGTACTAACCCCCTTTTCCTCTCATGGTGTCCTATCCCCCCATACTCTTTTGTCTAACTTGGTCTGTAGTAGTGATGTATTTTATTAATATATATCAAAGTGTGGTTACAATTTACAATTCCAAGCTCACTGACCTTACAAAATACAGGATCTTCGACCTAATATCATACAAGAACTTTGGAATAAAACATCTTGGCTCAACAGCCTATAAAGCATATGTACATTTACAACCTAGGGTTCAACCTGGGGGTATTACATTGCGCTCCCCCTTATTTATTCTTTGTCCTCAGTGCACTAAATACATATGTACAATCAAAATTCTTCAAAAATATCCAAAAATATGTGAGTACTCCTCCCACATGGCATCCTCATGCTCCCATGTTTCATCCTTGGAACCGTAGTAGGTCCATTGTACCTTTACTAGCTTGATGGATCGATTCCAGAGCACCTTGACCTTCCTATATAATATGCACACCAGTTGGACCTAGAATTCACCCTCGTGCTCCACCTGGATCGTATTCCAATCAATTACAATATTAGTATCAAACACATACTTCTTAATAAAGGACACCTGAAAGACATTATGTATGCACATGGATAAAGAAAGTGCAAGCATGTATGCAACAAGACCAATCCTGTGTAGGATTTCAAGTGGTCCACAATAACTTGTGTGTTATTCTTGAGTCAACATAACTTTTCTTCCTATTCTGAGATGCCCTTAAATTAGTTTTTACATTCTCCATCTTCTCAAAGATTTCCATAAGAAGCTCTATCCCAATAATTACTATGTTTGTAGGGTTGTCCTAGCTCACTAGCGTGTTGCACTTTCGACCATACAATGATTCAAATGGGCTCCTCTTCAAAGATTCCTAATACCCATTATTATAAGAAATTCAACTAAATGAAAACAATCTTCCCATTTTGATGGTTTATCCATCACATACATCATCAACATATCCTCAATCACCTTATAGACCTTCTCTATTTTCCCATCTAATTTTGGGTGATCTGTTGTGCTAAAATTCAAATTTGTCCCAAATCCTTTAAATAATCCTTTCTAGAAATTCGATGTGAATTTGGGATCTCTGTCATAAAAAAATTCCTTAGGCACACCATGTAGCTATTATAAAAGTAGGTGCTCTCATTTCACCATATACAATATAGAAATATTGTCACCCAACCATAGGTCGAATCCACCCCCAACCATAGGTCGAAGCCACCCAACCATAGGTTTGATAGAGAGAATATTATGGAAGAAAACCCTAGAACCAATAGCCAACCAAGGTAGTGTACCTCTCTCCAGAGCTAGTGTACCAAGTAGAAAGTCCAAAACATAACCAAGAGAAATTCCAAGCCAAAACCGAAAATTTTCCAGTTGCAACAGCTACAAATGCAACTCCTCTCCAAACTTGTGCACCATTGGTCTTATGAAATTGTGAGAGAGAGTGTGAAAAATGAGCTCTAGAGCCCTCTTATTTATATTCCTTCAAGTAACCTAACTGGGATGACTTCTACTCTTGGAGGTTAATAACTTAATATTACATTTTCTCTTGATCCGACTTATCTTCTAGGGTTGTTATCTGTTGGTACTTGGTTGTGGAAGCAAGCAAAGATCAAGGAAGAAAAGGAAAAATGTGAACTACGAAGAAGACACAGTGACTGATACTGGGTCGATGTGAGCAAAAGAGTAGAAAAGACAAAGTGAAGTAAGAGAAAGCAAGTCGTTGGACGAAGAGATCGAGGAAGACAGATCAACAAGATATATGGATCGTGGACAACTCAGCAAGAAGAAGAATATGTCAACATATGCTTTGGAGCACCACGCGAGAATGAAGGAAAGACATGCTAGCGAAGCCCTGAAAAAGTGAGTCAAGTTTTCCCAGGGTTTTAGACACCTAGGGTTTTTGCATTTAGGGTTTTGGACACCTAGGATTAGACCTAAGGGTGTCTGAGAGCTATTGTAATGTATAAATAAAGGTCTAAAGGACCTGGGATGGGTTGGTGCTAGGTTGGTTGAGAGTTTATTGTTATTGTATGATTGAGTGAGTACTATTGTGTGAGAGAGAAGTGTTGAGTGCGAGAGCCTTCCAGTATTGTAAGATCTTCAGCTGGGTGAGAAGATCAACCCTGTAGCTAGGTGCACAGGGAGGGGAGAGAGAGAAGAAGAGGAAGGGAGAGAGATCTGCAAGATAAGAGCGCATATAGAACTGTATGTTTTCACCTAATATATTATAAAGCACAGTTCTGTGGATGTAGCCCTAGAAAGAGGGTGAACCACGTATATCTCATGTTATGTGTGATTGATTTTCTGTTCTTTGTCATTTGATATGTTGTTATTGTGATATTGTGTTAGATATGAGATATAACTAGCGTAGTAGGTTTAGAGAAGCTAAAGAATAACTAGGGTACCATGTGTTGTTACTTTGAATCCACTCTGCATTTCCTCTGGTTGTAGACACATGTGTCCTACAACCCCCTATAACTACTTCAGGTGAGACTGCATCTGCTTTGCATGTGTTTCCAAAAGGGCCAGTAGTTAGGGCTTGTCGGTGGTCTCTTGAGCGTTGAACCTTGGGTCTTCCCTTGTGCCAACACATGGTTTCATTGCCAGGATCTTCTTGAGGGAATGTCAAGGTGGTTTCCATCAAAGAAAGAGATTCAGAAGTGGATAGATGATAAATAAAAGGACTTCATTGACGCCCAGAACAAGAACCCTAATCTTGGTATAGAGGATTGGTTGGGAAGGTATATCTTTAATGATATACACGAGATTTTATTTGGAGGGATTCATAATGAGTTATACGAGTGGTTAGCTAGATTAGAAGAAACCCAGTTCGAGATCATATCTAAGCCACCTGTGGTTTGGACATCGGTGTTGATCAAGAAGGTAAAGAGAGTTGACAATGCCATGTCAAGAGCATTATATCACTAGTTTGATAGCACCATTGGAGGGTATATCACTGAGTTCGTTGTTGATAGAATAGAGTCATATAGCCAAGATGAGAGATATTTCTTTAAGGGACCTAGAGGAAAATTTTTACACTTTTTGAAGTTGAAGATCAAGATGTTATTGCATGAGAAGAACATCTTGAAGATACAGTAATCGATCAGATAGGAAGAGCTAATGCTCAAAAATTTAGACAGCGACAATGACACAGAGATCAGACATATGCACAGTGGGAGAGTGTTCATAGAACCTCATATCGCGAACTTGTTTAAGAAGAAATACAAAGACAAAGGTTTCTACAATGGAGAAGAGGAAAATCTGATGGATGAAGAGTATTCAAAGTCCTCTAGGACAGAGGAACCTCACCAAAAAGATCCAGAAACTGCAGGACCTGCACTGACTACTAAAGAAAGTACTGTTACTCCTCCTGTTGTTTCAGCAACGTTAAGTAACCAGAGTAATCTAAGTCATCAGAATACTCAGAGAAATGGTACAAGTAGCTCAGTACCTATTCAGTTAGGAAACCTAGGAAGATCTATGGAAGATGAAATGAGGTTACCTATCTTTAGGGGAGATGGATCTGAAGATCCTGATCAACACTGGTTTTTATGTGAAGTTGTATGGAGCATTAATATTGTCACTAACGAAGCAGTTAAGAGAGATCAATTTAGTACTACCCTAAGGGACCGGGTACTGAGCTGGTACTTGAAAATTGTCCAAGGAACTGCACAACCCAAACCATTGAATGAGATCAAGAATGCACTGGTTGCAGAATTCAAAAAACCCAAGTCAGAGTCAGAATGCATTACAGAGCCGAAAGAAATCAAGAAGAGAGTAGTTGAACCTGTGTGGGAATTCGATCAAAGGTTTAAGACCTTAACGAGTTGTTTGACTTTTAAGATCCCATATGAGAAGAACAAGGAATGGTTCATTGCTTCCCTCTTTCCACACATCATAGTTCCTCTGATGCAACAAAATATTACTTCACAGGTTGAGGCACTGGATATCTCCATGAAGTTAGAATCATCCCCTATGGGAGAATCCAGCTCAGGTATGAATCAAATTTTGAGTCAACTAACTAGCTTATCATTGTAGGTCGAAGATATGAAGAAGGAAAAAGGAAAAGATAAAAGAGAAGACATCCGGTGTATTAGATGCAAATTAGAAGGCCATGACAAGGAGCATTGTCCCCTATTCCATGAGTATTTGGCCTCAGGAGCTCTGAGCCCTCTGAAGCAAGTTACCCTACCCTGGTGCGAGGTATGTAGAAATCGACATCGCCCTGGTGAATGTCACTATTTGCAAAAGTATGTCCAAACACCCAAAAATTTGTATTGCACGTTATGTAAATTGGTGGGGCATGATGATAGGGATTGCAGAGCTTACAATATCATGCATGAAAGGTCAAGGGATATATACAAAATTCAAGGTGAAGTACAAAAATAAGGAGGTACTGCGCAGTGTAATTCCCCAGGAAGAGGAAAATTCAACCCTCGTGGTGGATTTAGAGGAAGAGGAAGAGGAGGAGGTATGGGTCGAGGTTGAGGATAGATCATTTTTTATAACTACGTGCAACCAAGAAAATTAGCAAGGGACTGTCATAACCCTTGTACCACTTGCATCTACTGCAATTCATTTGAACATGTCATTGAAGATTGTCCTGTACTTCTAGCCAAACTGCAG
Source organism: Picea engelmannii (assembly GCA_009831015.1). Lineage (NCBI taxonomy): Eukaryota > Viridiplantae > Streptophyta > Pinopsida > Pinales > Pinaceae > Picea > Picea engelmannii. The sequence goes on along the minus strand of ML817704.1, from coordinate 50,677 downwards.
GAGAGACGAGGAACTTAGCAGAACCTCGTGGAATAGATCCCAGATTCGTTGTTATCACTAGAGGAGGCGTTGTTACAGGAGAAGCTAGAGTGACTCCAGAGAAGAATACTGAAGGATCAGGAATCAGAAAAGCTGCAGAGAAGACACAAGATTTTGATCCAAGGAAAGAGAAGAAGACATTTGAGGAAGCAAGAAAATAATTCAAAAGAGATCAAGCTTCTTCATCAAAGGTTCGACCAGAAGTAAGAGAATGTGGAATTCCTTTGGCATTTGATCAGTCTTCTTCACCAATATATGGACAAGAGGTGAGTAAACTTGTCATTTTCTTGTATACATTTATTGAGTTGATTAAATATGAAAGAGCCATACAAGAACTACAAAATTTGGTTAGACAGTATGAGATAGGAAGGGTAGATCCTTTGCTGAATAAATCAGTACATAAACTGTCCAATAAGAGAAGGACAAATAAGGAGCTACACCTTAATGCTCATAATGGAGATTATGATATAGATTATGTGGTCCTTGACTTAGGGTCAGAAGTCAATGTCATAACGAAGCAGACCTGGGCACTGATGGGAAAACCTAAGTTGATCTATTCCCCTATCAAGCTTAGGATGTCTAATCAGCAGGTAGTAAGCCCCTTTGGAAGGCTAGAGCATGTCCCTTTCGACATCGACGGGGTGAGGACATTTGCATATTTTGAAGTAATTGAGATAGTTGATGATAGTTGTCCTTATCCTGCGTGATTAGGAATCGATTGGGCTTTCAACAATTCCACTGTGATTGATTTAAAGAAAAGAAGAATGAAATTTGAAGGAGATGGCCTTAGGTTCATTGCACCTTTGGATACGGATGAAGGTCAAAGATACACATAACCCATCAAAGAAGAAGACCGCACATATGAATTAGAAAACATCTACAAGTTGACAACAAGACAACATGATTACATTAATCCCACAACAGATGGGAATTTAAGCTAGCGAAGTGAGAGTGCATGTTCATTAGACTTAGAAGAATCACTGGAGAACTGGCAGAATAATATGTATGAAGTTTCTGCACGGAGATGTGCCAAGTTGACCAGAGAAGTTCGCTGGATCGACACAACAATAAGTAATTTTCCCACCTTTCATGGTTTAAATCACCTGGAAACTTTCTTTTTTGATTTTGAAGAAGTTGTACCATCACAACAGAGGTTGTTGGCACTGGACGAAGCTCTGAAATCAACTCCAACAATATGATGGGGAACACATAAGAAGAGCATCATGGAATGGGTGCAATGTCACACTTTGATGACATTGCAATTTTCAAACAACATCGCAGGATGCGAAGTTCGATATACAGGTCATAGCTTCCCGAGAGACCATGTGCGAAGTTGTGAGGAGGCATGGAGAGGCATTCCTCAAGAGTAGTGTGTGCACAAATTTATTAACACTCTGGACACAACACCTATTAATTCGTACCTGCAAGTTGAGTTGTGTCTCATCACTGCAAATTGGGAAGGTATGACACAGAACTTTGTAGATACATTCTTGTTTGACAGTTAGTACTCTACGATAGATCAAGATTTACAAGTTGTCAAACAGAAAGTGTTTGAGGAGGAACCTAGCCTCCCTGTGGAGCAAGAAGAGGGCGAATGGACTACGCCTCTTCAGAAATTGTAAGGTTGTTACATCATCAATGTCGATGACGACGATGATCCTAGGATTGTGAACATCACAGAAACAGAAGGACAGAGAGATGTAGAAGGACCGAGAGTCGAACTACCTTTTATTGGGAAGCCCATTAAAATCCAAAAAGTTAATATAGGAACAGATGAAACACCTAAACTGGAAAACGTTGGAGATTACTGGGATGAGGCCACTATTAACAAGATCATAGAGTTGTTGCATGAATATCAGGACCGTTTTCCAACAAAATTCACAGATATGAAGGGTATTAAAGGACCCATGGGGGAGATGAAAATGCCCTTAAAACTAGATGCAAGGCCAGTCAAGAAGAAACCCTACATATTGAACCCCAAGTATAAGGATAAAGTCAAGATTGAGCTCGACATAATGTTGGAAGTAAGAATAATAGAACAAGTCGAAGAGTCAAAATGGATCAGCCCTATGGTGGTCCAAGACAAGAAAATGAGAGAGATCAGAATCTATGTGGACTTGAGGAAGTTGAACGATGCATTCTTACATGATCCCTTTCCTACATTGTTCATAGAAAAAGTATTAGATAATGTTGGAGGACAGGAGGTCTACTCCTTCACGGATGGCTTTTCAGGATACCATCAGATCAGGATTGCCAAAGAAGATAGACATAAGACCACATTTGCAACAGAATGGGGATCCTACCAGTATACAGTGATGCCATTTGGATTGAAGAATTCACCAACCATATTTTCCAAGGTGGTGGTCGAAGCGTTTAAGGAGTTTTTACATAAATTCCTGGAAGCATATTTTGATGATTGGACTGTTTTTAGCATTTTGCAAAATCATATTGAATGTTTAAGACTAATGTTGGATAAGTGCAGGTTATGCTAGATTGCCTTGAATCTGAAGAAGTGCATCTTTTTATCACCTTTTAGAATTTTTCTAGGACATATTGTATGCAAGCAGGGGCTATTGGTGGATCCCTCCAAGATCGCCATTATTGTTGATGTACCTCCCCCTACTTTAGTGAGACAACTGCGCATTGTGCTAGGACATACTGCATACTACAAGAAGTTCATCAAGGGGTATGCACAGATAAAAACACCCATGGATAAGCTTCTAAAGAAATATTATCACTTTCAATGAACAGACGAATGGCAACAGAGCTTCGACACACTGAAACAAAAGATGGTTACTGCGCCCATTTTGGTTTTCCCAGATTGGAGCAAGGAATTCCATGTGCATGTCGATGCCTCTTCCATTTCATTAGGAGCAGTGATAGCATAAACAGGAGCTGAAGACATTGACCACCGGTTAGCCTTTGGTAGCAGGAAGGTATCAACAACTGAGATTAATTACACCACCACAGAGCGAGAAGGATTAGCCATGGTGTATGCGTTGCATAAATTCCGCCACTACTTGTTGGGAGGACATTTTAAGATGTTCACTGATCATTCTGCACTTAAATACTTATTCAACAAGCCAATGTTGGGGGAGGAGAATATGCAGATGGCTTCTGCTATTTCAGGAATATGATTTCGAGATCGTGGTTAAGATAGGAAGGATGAGAAAAGGTCCTGACCATTTGTCAAGGTTGGAACATGGAGAAGAGCCTACTAATTTGGAGGATACACTACCAGATGCACAACTTCTATCCATCAGGAAGGTTGATGATCACTTCGCGGAGATAGTGCAGTTCCTATCAACAACATTGACACCTAGTGAATATACAATCACTCAGAAGAAACAATTGGTAGTACGCGCTGCAGATTTTTCACTTATAGTTGGATAACTATATAATATGGGACCTGATGAGATATTGAGAAGGTGTGCTATGGAAGAAAATATACCATTGATCCTTGCAGAAGCACATGAAGGCATCACATGAGGACACTATGAAGGGAAAGCAACAACGCACAAGATTCTTAGGGCTGGCCTTTGGTGGCCTACTCTGCACAAAGATGCTAAGGAATACTATAAGGCCTATGATGTATGCCAAAGAGTTGGGAAGCCATCCAAAAGAGACGAGATTCCTTTAGCACCACAACTGACCTTACAGGAATTTGAGAAATGGGCCATTTAATTCGTGGGACCTATCAACCCACTAGGGAAGCGCACAAGAGCTAGATACATAATCACTGCAATAGAGTATTTGACAATATGGGCAAAAGAAAGAGTAGTTAAGGACTGTGGTGAAACTACAGTTGTGCGCTTCATATTTGATGAAATCATAACTGGGTTTGGATGCCCAAATATCCTTATGAGTGATCAAGGCACATATTTTATTAACAAGACTATTGAAGCCTTGACTCAGGAATTTGAAGTTCACTGTTAGAAGAGCATGCCCTATCATCCATAAGGAAATGGGATAGTTGAAGCATTCAGTAAGATCTTGGAGATAACACCAACGAAGATATGTAGCGTGAATAGGGATGACTGGGATTTGAGAGTACCGACAGTATTATGGGCCTATAGAACCACTTGCAAGAAATTGACCATGCAGACCCCCTTTAAATTGGTCTATGCTCTAGAAGGAGTTGTACCCATGGAATATTTGGTTCCTATTCTGATAATTGCAACCTTTATAGATATGGATGAAACTGGTGCTGTGCAAGAGAGGCTTGCGCAGTTGGTGGAACTGGAAGAAGACAGATTTATTGCAGGATTTCACTCGCAGGTTCAGAAAGAAAGAGAAAAGGCCTACCATGACAAGAACATCAAGTAGAGAGTCTTCAAGCAAGGAGATTTGGTATTGGAATATGACAGTAAGTTCATGAAGCATCCAGGGAAGTTTGGGACGCATTGTCTTGGGCCATATGAGATTGCTATGTTGCAGAAGGAGGAGTCACGCAGTTGAAGACTTTGACTAGAGAATGAAAGGAAGGTTTGGTAAATGAAAGCTGATTGAAATTGTATTATGGAAACCAACTACCTCACAGCTCTTAGTAAAAGAAAAAGGAAAAGAGTCTAGGTACCAGGTGTAGTTGAAACTGGGTACTAGACACATAAAATACAGTCTGCATAAGGAAGGGAAGGATAGAGAAAAAGGTATAGGTCGCCCTGCGCAGTCTGAAGACGAAGTGAAACGTAAGATTCAAACCTGAAGTTCCTCAGGATGAGTCGCATGTGAGTGTTGGGGGCATGTTGGCCCTTGGTTATGGAAGCAAGTGAAGATCAAGGAAGAAAAGGAAAAATGAAAACTACGTGGAAGACACAATGACTGATACTGGGTCGAAGTGACCAAAAGAGCAAAAAAGACAGAGCGAAGTAAGAGAAAGAAACCCGTTGGATGAAGATATCGAGGAAGACAAATCAACAATATAGATGGATCATGGACAACTCAGCGAGTGGAAGAATATGTCAACAGATTCTTTGGAGCAGCGCGCAAGAAAGAAGGAAAGACAGGCTGGCGAAGCCCTGAAAAAGAAGGTCAAGTTGACCTAGGGTTTTAGACACCTAGGGTTTTGGAATTTAGGGTTTTGGACACCTAGGATTCAGCCTAAGGGTGTCCAAGAGCTATTGTAATGTATAAATAAAGGTCTAAAGGACCTGGGATGGGTTGGTGCTAGGTTGGTTGAGAGTTCATTGTTATTGTATGATTGAGTGAGTACTACTGTGTGAGAGAGAAGTGTTGAGTGCGAGAACCTTTCAGTATTGTAAGATATTCAGCTGGATGCAAAGATCAACCCTACAGCTAGGTGCACAGGGAGGGGAGAGAGAGAAGAAGTAGAAGGGAGAGAGATATATAGGCTACGAGCGCAGATAGAACTATATGCTTTCACCTAATATATTATAAATCACAGTTCTGTGAACGTAGCCCTAGAGAGAGGGTGAACCACGTATATCTCGTGTTATGTGTGATTGATGTTGTGTTCTTTGTCATTTGATATGTTGTTATTGTGATATTGTGTTAGATCTGAGATATAACTAGCACAATAGGTTTAGGGAAGCTAAAGAATCACTAGGGTGTTGTGTGTTGTTGCTTTGAATCCACTCTGCATTTCCTCTGGTTGTAGACACCTTTGTTCTGCAACCCCCTATAGCTACTTCAGGTGAGACTGCATCTGCTTCATAGGTGTTGCTGAAAGTGCCAGTAGTTAGGGCTTGTTGGTGCGTTGTTAGAACTGAACCCTGGGTCTGCCCCTGTGCGAACATTATCCAACCATTTAAGGTTTCTCTAGCTTCTTGTAATATTCTAGTCTCCTCTAAGGTTACACGTGGAGGTTAATACCTCCGACAACTACAATAATATCAACACTCCCTCCTAGCTAGTGAGGTATTAAAGGAAATGGTCTTGAGCACAAACAAACCATTCAACTGGTAGCATCATCATAGCCACATAGGCTATCTCATGGTCAAATCATGAGCACCATCATCACTATCAATATCATTTGATAACGTCAACTGCATTATCTCTTCGAATCCATACTCCATCTGAGTAATGGGTTGTGATGTTGAATAAGTCACTCAGTCCACAGAGTGATACAAGAATCATTCTTCTAATCTAGACATATGTCCTGGAATAATGATTGTTCCAACAGATGTTGGAATCCACACCATGGGATACAAGGACTATTCTTATAATCTGGACATAGGTCCTAGAAGAATGACTATCCTGGACCATTTTTCACCAGGAGAATGTTTTTCCATTAGCATACTGACTATCCATCTAGCTGGTAATATTCTCCAACACTAATGATAGTCTCCATGGAAATCAGAACAATGACATCCAATAGAACACAACTGTGTCTATCCATAGTAGTACACAACTACTACCCAATAGTACACAACCACTCCTAGTATCACATGGCTACTAACTAGTGACACATAGTCACTATCAGTGGATCACATCCACCAAAGTAGCAAACAACTACTTTCTAGAGACATATAGTCTTCACAACAATCATATCATCTTATATCAACTTGCATAAAAACAATATCATGATATAAATTGAGTCATCTGGGTCATTCTTCCACTGACATATGTGAGATATGGAAGAGCATCTACCCTCATAAGGTAAAAAATTAACCATGGGCTATCTGGACTATTATTCCCAAGCATAGAAGAATAATTGTCCCTGATTTCTGAGCCTGGACCATTCACCTAACTAAAACACTCCTCTGGCACTAATCATAGTACAACCTAAAGAGAATGAGTATGCCCCAGGGAATGCATGTCCCTGATTGTTGAACCTAGACCATTCACCTAATTGGGCCATTCCTCTAGCACTAATCACAGTGAAACCTGGAGATAATGAGTCTGCCCTAGGGAATGATTGTCCAGACCATTTCCTAATGAAAATGACTGTCCTGCACCAACCTCCAAAATGGACCATTATTTGAAACTGCTCACAATTGTGAACTTCAAAAGAATGATTGCCCAACGAGGCAGACCATTCTACTTGGCCACTACTCAAAGTGACTTCCAAGAAGAATGGCTTTCCTAGACCATTCCCCCACACTGGCCACAAGGGGAATCGTTGTCTATAGTACATCAACAATCTACTAGACCATTTTCATTATGAAAATGATTGTCCGATATGGACCATTTTTTGAACTGGAAAATGCCTATTCATTAGAAATCTTGAACCACTTTTTGAACTAGAAAGGAACTGCCCATCCTGGACCATTTTCCAAACTAGAAAATGACTATCCATAAATCAATAATATATCATTTCTCCCTCCCAAACTGGGGGTAATCAATTCCTTTTAAAATAAGGAAGTCATCTCCATGAGCCCCAACTTGTCTCTTAAGTACATAAACATTTCATCTTGGACAAAGGATTTACCAAAATATCTAGTATATGCTCATCTGTGGAGATATCTTGGAGAACCACTTCTCACTTCTGGAGTTTATCATGGAGAATATAATGATTGATCTCAATGTACTTTGGCCGGTCATAGAACACCAGTTTCTCTGAAAGTTTCACATAGCTCTGATCATTAAAATATATCATTGTCGAATTCAACACCTTATCAGATGGTCCATAAATAAACTTATTGCTTCTATACAAGCATCATAAGTTGCAATATACTTTGCTTTTGTAGTGTTTATTGCAACAAACTTCTATTTATATCTAGCCCTTGACATTGTGGCAAAGCCCAAAATTAAACATATCCAAGTAGTACTTCTTTTGTCATATTCACTCCCAACCCAATATGAATCGATAAACTCATGCAATTGTATGTCATAGTTTAAACGTTCCACAAAAAAAAACATTCGGCTGAGTATTCTCCAAATACATTAACGAGCCAATCAATTTTCAATACAGAGAAGGGTCTACTGGATCAGAGTCTCTTCAACCTCTTCAGATCTATTAGCATGGGATTTTTCCATGGATTTGCAAAACATCAACCCAGACTTCTAAGTAACCATTATGATACACTTTCTCTAGCATAGGAAGTTTTAGGAAGTTTTCTCCACGCGTCTGCTGTATATGAGATACTATGCATAAAGTTTCTTGAATCCATACAAGGTCTTCTTCGATTTGCATACATGGGTCTCTTTCTAGTATTAACTTCTTTCTCAATTTTCTTTATTGGGAAGAACAATATTTTACATGTAAATTTCAATCCGTGGATACTGCAAGAGGTATATCTAGTTTACTGGAACAAGTTGTCATCGTAGTCTTGTCCATCCTTCGGCAAGAATCTCTAGTTATGATTCTCTCGATGCTTCCATTTATAAATATTTTTCATATTTTCTTACATACATTGTTCTTCATCACAACTTCCATTTCTTTTGGTTGATTGCTTCTAGTGGGTTCAAACCACACTGGTAGTCTTATGATTCTCGGTATAATAATTAGTTATTCTGGATTTTCTTTCTTTATTTGAATCTTTATGTTTTCCTCATGTTCCTCTTTAACTTTGGGGTCCATGGAGTCTTCTATATATTTCATTCCCTTCCTTATCGAAGATTCCAACTTCTTTTCATCATAGGAACATATATGTAGATGGACAACCAAGTATAAGATGTATTTTCAAAGAAAACTTATTCTAGAGTCAAACTGAACACATGATTCTTATCACGACTACTACTTTCAATAGGGAACATAATATTGACAGATTCTTCAATGGATCATATCATTTAGGATTAGATCTCTCCTAATCCTGAGTTCATACATGAATGCATGCTCTTATTTTAGAATTATGTAATCATCTCCCTCCATCTAAGAGAGTCCATGCTTTTGTCTGCATCCTTATTTCCTTATGCAAAGTGTCACAAGTCTTTTTCTAACTTCTTCTTGACTACTGAATTATTTCTGGTCTGACTCCTTCTAGGTCTCTTTAAGTTTGATTATGATTTCAGACTATCTAGCAGTTGTTACTTATATAATAGATTCCTCAGGAATTTTACAACGTACTTCATCTTCTTGTAGTCATCGTAGTAGCAATCCTTATCTTTTTATTCTTTCATAGGTATTGTTTCACTGGCCATATTTTCTTCTCAAGAAATAGATATGCATGATATGTACAAGAACTATGTAAGAACTATGTTATAGAAGAATATTGTTACCATGACTAGAAGAAGAAATATGCTTCATCTTGTTTGACTTTATTTGAGGGTTCCTTTTCTTCGACAATTGTTGCTTTGTATGTTTCCTTCCTTAAGCCAAACTTCCTCTTATTCCTAAAATTCTTGAATTTTGTTGTGAATGGATTGATCATCATATTTATTTTGGGATTTATCTTTTGCGTTAATCCTTGATTCTTCTTGTGCACAACAAGTCCAAAGTTCTTCAAATGTGGGATACTCCTTTATTGTGTTTATGCTTGCAGAAAATGCATCCCATGTCTTGGGAGGTCCATTGAGTACTATATTTACCAATTCCTTTTCTAAAATGATTTCTTCAATAGCTTGTAGTTGATCTCTTAACCGAGAGATTCTCACAATTATTTCTTCAATAACTTGTAGTTCATATCTTAACTGAGATATTCTCACAAAGTATGATGTTATGCTATTATCATTATTCATTTTCGTGCCACGGAGCTCATTCTTTAGACTCATTACTTGTCCAATATTTCTAACTGAGAAGAGGTTAGTTAGGGCATCATACATCTTCTTATATGAGTCAAGATGAGATATGTAGGGTATCAAGTGGTATTTTACAGAGTCCACTATGATACTCATAGGGTTGATGTCATTGTCCTTGAACTTCTCCATCACTGCAATGTTATGAGGTTCCTTCTATTTTCTTGCTTCAAACACTAGTTCCATGATTTTGCCTTTCACAATATCCAACACTTTATTCTTGGCAAGGATGAGGTCAATCCTTGTCTTCCATGCTCTGAAGTTAGAAACCCCTTCTAAATTGTTTTGTGTCTTCATAGAGTAAGTCATTACTTCTTTGACTTGGTCAACCTTTGACTTTGACCAAAAACTCAAAATTGACGTCTTGGCTTGCTGAGAGTACCAGGAGGTGCACTCGGCTATCCATAAATTAGGTCAATATCTTCACTTAAGGTGATTTAACAAGAGGGTTAGGCTTTCGTTGTTGCAACAAAACTTTGACTACAACTACAAATGTAACTGAGCAAATCTTCCCAATCTATCTTCTAACAGTTAGACTGCCTGAAGATAGTGTGGGCCCATAACATGTTAGAATAGTAGGTGTTCTCGTTTCACCATAAACAATATAACAATATTTTCACCCAACCATAGGCCGAAGCCACCCTCGAGCACCTTAACCTTGATAGAGAGAATAATTTTGGGAGCAAACCCTATAACCAATAGCCAACAAAGGTAGCATACCTATCTCCAGAGCTAGCGTACCAAGAAGAAATTCCAAACCATAACCAAGATAAAGTCCAAGCCAAAACCAAAAAATTTCCAGTTGCATCAGTTTCAGCTGCAACTCCTCTCCAAACTTGTGCACCACTGGTCTTATTCAGTTGTGAGAGAGAGTGTGAAAAATGACCTCTAGCACCCTCTTATTTATAGTCCTCCAAGTGACCCAACTGGGCCGACTTCTACTCCTGGTGGATAATAACTCAATATTACATTTTCTCTTGAGTTGAATTGTCTTTTAGGGTTCTTATCCAACCGTTTAGGGTTTCTCTAGCTTCTCAAAATATTCTTGTCTCATCTAAGGTTACACATGGAGGTTAATACCTCCTGCAGCGACCATAATATCAACAATAGCCTAGAAATTTCCTTCATGTAAATCTCTACAATGTTAGCTTCCTTGTGAGTTAACTTCACTGGGATAAAATGTGGAGCCTTATTTAATTTATCCACCACTACCATGATGGAATCATCTTGCTTCATCATTCTGGGTAGCTTGGTAATAAAATCAATTATCACAACTTCCCATTTCCACTCAGGAATAGAAAATGGTTGTATCAATCTCGTTGGATGGCTTTGTTGAGCCTTTACCTTCTGACATTCTAGACATATGGCTATATAATTAACCAATTCTTTCTTCATTCTTGGCCAAAAATATTGGCCTCTTACAATTGCAATGGTTTTCTAATAACCTGGGTGCCCAACATAAGGCACATTGTGCATTTGTCTTAGCACTAAAATTTCCAAATCTTGATATTTTGGCACATATACTTTTCCCCTGTACATGAGGAATCCATCCTCTCTCTGCTCATAATCTTTAAATTTTTGCTGAAAATTTCCTTATTCTAACACTTGTTTTACTTGTAAATAATGTTGATTTGAATTTGCAACTTCTAAAATTCTATCTTTTAAATTAGATTTATGCATGCTAATGGTTGTAGCATGCATCTCATGCAATCTCTTACTTAATGCATCAACCACCTTATTTTCCTTTCTTTTAATATGATATATTTTAAAATCATATTCACTAAGGAATTCCAACCATCTAACTTTCCTGACATTCAATGTTGGTTGTCCAAATATATGTTTTAGACCACTATGGTCTCTCTTCAGTTCAAATATTTTTCCCATGAGATAATTCCTCCACATGTCTAAGGCATGAACTATAGCTACCAATTCTAAATCATGTGTGGAATAATGTCTCTCATGTTCTTTTAACTTCCTTGAATCATAGCATATGACATGCCCATTTTTGGTAAGGACTCCAACAAGCCCTTCCTTTCATGCATCAATGGACACAATTAAATTCCCATCTAGATTAGCAATCTTCGAGACTGGTGTACTTGTCAATAAATTCTTCAAGTGTTGAAAACTTTCCTCACATTCAAAGGTCCATTCAAACTTCACACCATTCTTTTGCAAAGAAGTGATAGGGTGTGCAATGCTTGAAAAAACATTCAATAAATCTTCTATAATACCCTGCAAGTCCCATGAATGATCTCACCTATGAGACATTCTTTGGTGCTGGCTTTTAATGGTTTTTATCTTCTCAGTATCCACTATTGTCCCTTCCTTTGAGATGATATGACCTGGATAATGAATCTTCCTCTGATAAAATGAGCACTTGCTCAACTTGGAATACAACTAATGCTCCCTCAATACCTGTAGTACCAGCCATAACTATTTCTTTTGCTCTTCTTCATACTTAGACTATATGAGAATATCATATAAGAAGACAATTACAAACTTTTATAAATTCTCTCTAAACAGTCCATTCACCTGACACATGAAGACAAGTGGTGTATTTGAAAAACCAAATGACACCACTACAAGCTCATAATGGCCATACCTTGTTCTAAATATTATCTTATTGATATATTCTTCTTTTATGCTCACTTGATGATACCTTGACCTAAGGTCAATATTGGAGAATATTGTTGCACCTTTCACCTAATCAAATAGGTCATCAATCCTTGGAAAAGGATATTTGTTTTTTATGGTAACCTTGTCTAACTACTTGAAATCAATGCACAACCTTAAGGTTCCATCCTTATTCTTTATAAATATTATTGGGGCACCCCAAGGTGACACACTTGGGTGTATATACCCCTTCTTCAAAACTTCTTCAAGAATAATCTTTAATTCCTTTAGCTTTGGTGTGCTCATCCTATAAGGAGTCTTGGACACTAGGGAAGCTCCAAGCATCAATTCTATGAAGAAATCAATATCTCTATTTGGTGGAGACACCAATATCTATATAAATACATCCTCATAATATTTAAAGACTAGATGGTCTTTAATACTTGACAGTTTATCCTTAGCTTCATATTCCATATGGGTTTCATAAATTTGACATCCTTTTCTAAAACTCATCTTCAACTGCATGGCTAGAATTTCTCTAATTGAAACTAGCCCTGGAATACCCTGGATTTTTGTCAAGTTCCCTTCCTCATCAAGAAAAGTGAATTCCTTTTTGTAGAAATCAAGGAAATCATGATGCTTGTCCAACCAATCCATAGAAATTAGGTAGACATATGAACCCAAATGCATGATATTGCAATATTCCTTTTTGATGAGTCCATTCATGTCCATTATGTTAGGATATTTAGACACTTAGGAGTTAGTTAAGATCTACTTGGTCTAATGTGTCATTCGGTAAAAGTGTGTTTCTTTAGTATGAATTAATATGCATTTGTAGTTAGGAAATCTGACGGTCATGATATGTTCCTAACATAGAGTGATCTGATGGTTCATACTCTCCTCAATCTTAACGACCATTGATCTATGGTTTAACACCCGATTGATCCATGATCTCTATTTAAAGACCATGGAAGGTCATTTGCGGATGATCAATTGTGAGAAACTCTCTTGTAAAATCTCTCTGTAATCTTTTTCTTTTTCATTAATAAACTGCTCCAAGTGGCCGCATTGGTTTGGGTTGTGGATGTTTCCCCGTAGCGGCTTTACTACGTGAAAATAATTGATGTGTTGATCTTTGATCTGGTTATGTGAGTGGTTACTGAAGGTGTTCCTCCTCTGTTGGAATACTTGTGTTTTCGAACATGGTATCAGAGCCTATTTGAAGACCCGCTCCTGTTGTAGATCGAGATCGTGAAGTCGAGTTGCATCATCTCCATTTTCTGTCATTTCCGTACATTTATGGATTGAGATAATTGTTCCATTGCGTCTAGAGAACTCGGTTTCCATTTTCCCAAGATACGACCATTATAGTCAGATCCAGAGGTATAAATCCCGAATACGCATTTTAAATTTTTTTGCAAAGTATTATTTTGATTTTATATTATTTGTTTTTAGGTTGCTACTCTTTTAGATCTACGTAGGCTCTTTTCCCCGTGCCTTGTGTGATCTCGGAAAATCAGAAACATATAGGAAACAATGCATCTTTCGGGTAAGCTAACCGAGATCTAACTTTTGTTGTCATCGAGAAGCGGACTTTTTTTCTTCTGTGAAAAGATTTTTTTTTAGCACGCTCTCCAACAACAACAACAACACCCCTAATCATCTTCCTAAAAAATACAATATGTTTTGCTAGACCATTTGGTTAAAATTTGCCTAATTAAGTAAGAGGTCTTGAGTTCAAGTCTCTCTTTTGTTAATTTTTTTTTCATGCTAAAATTGTAAAGTGTATTTCACTTCAAGTATAAAAGTGAATCACTATATGTATCTTTAATATTTTATTTTAGAGTTATTTATTTTGCATAAAGTAACTTCATTGTAAAAGTGATCTCCACTTATTTTTATAAAGGTGGGTCACTTCATAAAGCAACTTAAACCACCACGTGGTCCTTTGGTTACCGTTTATGCCTTTTTTAAAAAGGGCATAACTCTCACATCCGAAGTCCATTTTAGTGTTGTTTTTTTAAAACCGCACAACTTTTCGAGATCTTTCCATTCAGATCATCAGTTTCAATTTTTAAATCCATATTATCTACATATTTAATATGGATTCTATAAGTAATCTCTTACTTACCAGCACCAACTACTTTCAATGGAAATCCCATATGGAGGATTTATTAAGAAGTAAAGGCTTGTACCAGATTACCCTGGGGAATGAAACAAAACCCATTGATGTTGATAATAAATCCAAATGGGATAATAGGAATGACAAAGCATGTGGATTAATCAGAATGTCCATCTCTCCTAATTTAAGGTTCCATCTTCAATCAATTGATAAACCCAAAGAATCTTGAGAAAAGATTGAATCTTTGTTTAGTAAACACAATATTATTCGAGCACAACAGTTAGAAAATCAAGTACTAACTTTAAGTCAAAGTGATTTTTCTTTCATTGAAGACTATATATCTAAGTTTAAAACACTTAGAACTTATGTGAAGAATGTAAGATAAAGATATATGAAGATCGTTGCATCTATCTTATTCTTTCTAAGCTAGGTAGTGCATATTCTTTGTTTGTATCTACCTTTTATTCCATGGAAGAGGATCTCGGGACAACTTATCAAAAACCCAGTCTTGAGAACTTTTGTGATGCTTTGATTAGAGAGAAAGATAATCTAGTACAACTTGGAGTAATCAAAACTGCAGGTACCTCCAACAAAGCCTTAGTTTTCCATCAGAAAGATAAACCCAAGAATCCCAAGAAGAAACATTCTCGCCACAACAACAAGCAATATAAGGGTCCCAAACCCACTCAGGCAGCTTTCGCTCCTAATGGAGATAGCGGAGAAAAATATAAAAATAAGAAGACTGACAGACATTGCAACTTTTGTGATAAAGATGGTCATGATGAGTCCAAATGTTTCAAGAAGATGGTAGCTTTAGAAGAAGTGATGAAGAAGCACAACATTAGTATTGATTCTACTTGTTCTTCTTCTTCTCATGGATATGAACTTTCTGCTTCTAGTTTCTCCTACAATAAAACTTCTACTTCTACTTTTGATGAGTGGCTTATTGATTCTGGAGCATATTATCATATGGCTAAGGATAGAGACATATTCTCTGCTCTAAATGAATGTAACACCAAGAAAATATTTTTTTGTGATGATAGATCTCTTAGTGTTGAAGGATCTGGAACAGTTCAAGTAGAAAATGGTCATTTCAATGATGTATTATGTGTTCCAAGTCTTTCTTGTAACCTTCTATAAGTATATCAAATCACTCATTTAGGTGAAGGTAAAACCATAGAGTTTTCACCTCACCAAGTTGTAATTAAGGATCTAAAATATCCTAAGCATATTCTTGCAATTGGAATTGTTGATGATATTACCAGGTTGTACAAGTTTGACAACTTTGGGTCATCATCTTTTTCATCAGTTTTCGTTGGTCATAGCAATGACTTGAGAAAACTTTGGCAAGAGAGGTTTGGTCATCTAAACTATCGCTCATTGCAGCGACTATGTAATCAACAGATGGTGACTGGCCTTCCTCTTATTTCATGTAGAGATGGTGTTTGTGATGGTTGTGTTCTTAGCAAACATCATCAGGACAATTTTGACAAATGTGCCTCTTGGCATGCCTCGGGCCCTTTGCAACTTGTTCATAATTATTTGTGTGGTCCACTTTCTTCTCCTTCTTTTTATGGGTGCATGTATTTCTTAACTTTCATTCATGACTTTTCCAAACGTAATTTGGTTTACTTCTTAAAACTTAAGAGTGAATTTTTTGACAAATTTTTGGCCTACAAGGCCCTTGTAGAAAAGCAATCTCGACATCAAATTCAAAGGTTAAGAACAGATAATGGAGGCGAATATTTGAACAATAATTTTACAAGTTAGTGCACTACATAGGACATCTAAATGCAACACATTGTTCCATATACACCACAACAAAATGGTGTTGTTGAGAGAAATAACCGCACATTAAAAGAAATGGCTAATTGTATGATCCAATCTAAGGGATTAAGTCTAAAGTATTGGGAGGAAACAATCAACTGTGAAAATTACATAGTAAATTACACTACCACAAAGGATCTTAAAAATATAACACTGGAAGAAGATTGGACTAAAATTAAACCAAATGTAATTCACTTATGTGTATTTGGCAGTATAGCATGGGCTCACATTCCTGATGAGAAAAGGAAAGAATTGCAGCCTAAAAGTGAGAAGTTTATATTTGTTGGTTATTATGAATATGTAAAAGGTTATAGACTTCTTCAAACACATTGTAATGAAATTATTATTAGAAGAGATGTTAAATTTGATGAAAATATCTTGGCCTGGGAGCCTAATTTGGTGTTTTTGCCTTCTTTGGCCTGCGAGCCTAATTCAATGGTTGTGCCTTTTTCGGCCTACTAGCCATCTTCGGTGTTTTTTCCTTCTTATGTTCTAGTTTCTTCTTCAGATGATGACAGTGAGGATGAAAATCCACCTCCTCCTTCTCACCTTCCTCCAAATGATTCCTTTGAACCTAAACCAACACCAGCTCCACTGCTTCCTAGATGGGTTCGTTCAACACGAGAAGCAATAGGTGATTTTGTCGGTTATCCTTCATATCAGCGTCAGACACGTTAAAAGTTCCAGCGAGGATCTTCTCTTTTGGCTTGGGTTTCAGAAAATCATGATCCAAAGACATTTGCAGAAGCTTCAGGTCATCCAGATTGGGATACAACAATGAATGAAGAGTATCGTTCTTTAATGGAAACCGATACTTGGGATCGTGTACCTCTTTCAAAAGGAATAAAACTTGTCATATGTAAATGGGTCTATAGAAATAAGTATGCATTAAATGGAAGTGTTGAAAGACACAAGGCTCAGTTAGTTGCCAAAGCATTTTCCCAAGTTGAAGGAATTGACTATAATGAAACCTTTGCCCCTGTACCCAAAACAAATTCCATCTGCCTTGTTCTCACCCTTCCTGCCTCACATAAATGGGAGGTCCATTAGATGGATGTTAAATCCACCTTCTTACATAGATATTTGCAAGAAGAAATATACATAGAATGACCTAGTGGCTATGTCCATAATGACTCTAGCCTTGTTTGACGCCTTAATAAATCTCTTTATGGTCTCAAGCAAGCTCCCCGAGCTTGGTATGCCAAAATGGACATCTTTCTTATTTCCATTGGATTCTCTATATGCTATTCTGATCCTAATTTATATACCAAGAAAGTATAAATCCATCTCATAATCCTTGTCCTTTATGTTGATGACCTTATCATTACTGGTAATCACTCAAAAATTTTAAACCATGTGAAAACCAACCTTAAGAAGAAATTTGAAATGACAGACTTAGGATTTTTGCATTATTTCCTTGGCCTCCAAGTTTTGCAAACCAATAAAGGAATTTTTTTTCCCAATCTAAGTATGATTGTGACCTTCTTTGTCACTTTCACATGGATGATTGTAAACCATCCCCTTCTCCCTTCCAGTATGGAGTCAAGATTATTGCCACCTGTACTTCTCCCAAAGTTGATGCCACTTTGTATCATCAATTAGTTTGTAGCCTCTTATACTTGACTCATACCTGTCATGATCTTTCCTTTCTTGTTGGTCTTGTTTCCCGGTATATGCAAACACCCCATGAAATCCATTGGAAAACAGATAAAAGGATACTTCACTATGTCTATGGTACAATTCAGTTCGGGATACATTACAGTTCAAGGGGAACTCATTTATTGTTTTGTTTCATTGATTCAGATTGGGCCGACGACACTGATGATCAGAAGTCTACTCCGGGTTATGTTTCCAGCCTTGGTTCATGACCTGTCACTTGGGCCTGTAAGAAACAACAGGATATTGCACTTTATTCAACAGAAGCATAGTGCCAAGTAGTGGTAAATGCAAGTTAGGAAGCCTTGTTGCTTCGACAGATCCTTTCAGAGTTTGGATTCTAGCAACAACATCCAACCAACCTTTAGTGTGACAATCAGAGTGCCATCAAGCTCACCAAAGACCCATTTCAACATCAGCGTAGCAAACAGATCAAGATACATATGCACTTCATCAGAAATCCCATTCATGATCAAGTTATTGAAGTTCTCTTTTTCCCTACAGAAGATCAAGTTGGAGACATTTTCACAAAGTCTCTTACAGAAGCGAAGTTTTCCAAACTTCGATCTATGTTAGGAGTTCAGGAAGTTGTCATTAATGGGGGATATGCTCTAATTCATCCTTCCTTCTCCTATTGTGTCACTATTGTAAATCCTTCAATCCTATCCCAAGTTGTTCTTAAGGGGGGATGTTAGGATATTTAGTTAGTTAAGATCCACTTGGTCTAATGTGTCATTAGGTAAAAGTGTGTTTCTTTAGTATGCATTTGTAGTTAGAAAATCTGACGGTCACGATATGTTCCCGACATAGAGTGATCTGACAGTTCATACTCTCCTCGATATTAACAACCATTGATCCGTGGCTTAGCACCCGATTGGTCCATGATCTCTATTTAAAGAGAATGGAGGTTCATTTGTCGATGATTGATTGTGAGAAACTCTCTTGTAAAATCTCTCTGTAATATTTTTCTTTTGCATTAATAAACTGCTCCAAGTGGCCACGTTGGTTGGGGCCGTGGATGTTTCCCCATAGGGATTTTACCACGTGAAAAAAATCGGTGTGTTGATCTTTGATTTGGTTATGTGAGTGGTTACTGAAGGTGTTCGTCCTCTGTTGGAATACCTATGTTTTCAAACACATTAAACAATCCTTAACCAACTCATTGATTATTCTCTTAGCTCCTGTAACTAGCTAAACCACCAAGATTTCCATGATTTATTATTTGCAAATGAAATATCTCAACAATATTAGGATCTATATAAATATGGATAGTTCCATAACCAATTAAAATGGCTATAGGTTGATTATGAATCTTACCTTCTACCCCAATCACGTGTTATTGATATTATTCTTGATTGTTGTCTAATGTTGCATAAATCCTTGACATGCTTATGCACATTTCCTCAACTTTATATGCATGTCATACATTGTGAACAATCCTTATTATTTCTCCTTTCTGAGGGAAATATATATACATATGGTCTCCCTCACATCCACAACATTTTATGGGATGTTTCCTTGGCCTTTTACCCAATGATTCTATCATTCTAGGTTCATTTTTGAGTTGGCTATCCCTGAGAACTATTTTTGAAGAATGGTGGCTTATGCCCTTTATTTCTTTTCCCCATATTACCTTTCTTATTGTCTTCCCAATCCTTTTGGAAAGTTTTCCTTCATCTATTCTTCTCATAAATACATTTTTCTCTCCTTATGACATCATCCATTGTCTTGGGATCCTCATACTAAATCTTGTCATTGTAGAAAGAAGGTATCCCACTCATAAATATTTGAATTTTAACCTTCTTATCATTTATAAAATCAACATACCTCAACAACTCAAGGAACCTCCTCTCAAATTCATCCATTGTCATGCTTCTAAGCTTGATTTCAAGGCACTCTTTCATCTTCTTGTCATAATAATTATTTGATAAGTATTTCTTATAAAAATACTTTTTCAATTTCCTCCATGCGATCCTCTTCTCATCAATGTTCTTAATTTTCTTGAGATAATCCCACCAAATTGATATTTTCCTTGAAGATGATAGATTATAACTCTTTCTTATACATGTGAGGAATAGTTATGCAGTTGGAAGTATTTCCTCATTCCCAACAACCAACATTTTCCATATTCATGTTTCTTATGATCACCATAAAATGTAGGAGGCTTTATCTTCCTCAACTCTCCTTACAAATCATCTACCTCGGAAATCCTTTTATGATGTTTGATAAGAGACAAGCTTCGATTGCTTTCTGCCTTTGGAATTGAAAGTTCCATTGTAGTGGAGTGCCCTGGTGAATGGTGATGAAATATAATATCACTTCTAGAGTGCCTAAAACTTTTGGCTTCCTCCTTTCTAGTATGATATTTATGACCCTCTTCATTCCTTGAATTTAATTCTTTATCTATACTCCTTTGTAGCATGTTCAATATTTTCAACAATTGAGTATTTGTGTTGTTCTTCTCCTCTCAAGCTCTCATAATTCTCTCATTATATCCTTTGTAGCTCCACACATTTCTTTGTAGGATTCTCATTTTCTCCACTAAATATATATTTTCTACTTTTCCTTCTCTATGATCATTTGACTCAGTCCTTGCACTACCCAAACTAGCATACAACCCTTTATCTTCCTCCTCATGGCTGTAATATTTCTAAACATCTTCCATATCTCCAGTCCTCATTTGGATTCTATTATGTTCTAACTATACCATCAATTATGAAAATTGTGCATGCAACAAAATTTGTTAGACAATGTTTTTTTAGCAATTCTAGAAAATTGTGCCTAATTTATTTCTCCTTAAGGCCAACAATCATTTTCCTTCTAAGTGCTTGGGAAGTTTACTACTCAAATCACACTTCCAGGTGCATATCTGGATTATTGTATCCAAATATTTCCAATGACTACTTTCTTTCTCAATTCTGAGATCTCAAAAGAAATTATAGTCATCTAAATTTTTCCCATTTACCCCCTTTGTACACCTTTCATCTTGGTGCAATTAATCCGATACACTAACTTATGTCACTTGTAGAGTTAAATCTATTAGGTACCAGGAAAAATTTTGCATGATTAATTGATAATATTGACGAAAGGGAAATCACAACAACTATCATATTTCCAATATAATTCTCGGGTCAAAATATAAAATGATATGGAAATGACAACTTTGTATTTTTCACACCTTTTTCCATAGAATTTTTAGCCAAACTAGCTATCTCCCAATCTAAGAATTTTTGGAAAAAATTCACGAAGGAAAAATTGTCTTGATCAGTACATGAAATGTCTAGTAAATAAAATTTTCCATATTTTCCATATGGGGTCCCTTTTCCTCTGAAATTCTAAAAAATCCCAAAAAAGTGGTCTGGAATAGTGGATTTTTCCCTATTTTGGAATCTCCACTCCAAAACCATTAGAATCCAATAAATCCCTCCACAAAGTATTTTTGTGTTTTTATTTTTGTCACTTCGTGAAAATTTCATCATTAGGTGCACCTACCGCTGAGCATGACCATGCTCTTCAAAATCCCGTAATTTGCATTTTTTGGAAAATTGGTGCATAATTAGCTAGTGTCCCTCTCTGGAATTTATGTATCCATTAACACTATGGACAAAACCCTTAAATTTTGCATATCCTCTTCTAATTTATTTTTCTCCTACTACGTCCAAAATACATAGGGAACCTTTTTCCTATGTGGCATATTTTCTCCTTTTTTTTTTAAAACATAAGGAATTTTTTTCCTATGTAGCATATTTGTTGATGTGGCTACTCATGTGGAATTTTGTGTCCAAATGACACCCTAAGGTGATTCCATGTCACTATCTTGGCCACCCTAGTCCTATCATGTCAGCCTCTGCCACCCTCCTCCTATTTCTCCCTTTTAAATTTACCCTTACCTTTTATACTGACATTGTATTCCACTCAACATACTATGTTGAAATCATTGTGCCACTTTCCATTCATTCATGCATTTCAGGGGCAAGCTAGAGTGGTTTCATATTACCACCCCTAGGTACCGAAATGAATGGTTGCAACAAATCATTCCCCTTCCAATACCTTGGTTTGGAATTTAGCCACCCGACCTCTTTTTAATCTCCATGCATGTTCTCTAGCTAAAATCCACAGAGGCCATCAATATTGGATCTCTATGGCCATTGGAATTGCATGCCATCACTTTACTTTGCTCCCGCTCAGTCCCAATGCCACCTATGGATCCAATTTGATTCCCTTCCAATGTGGTTCTCACGTCACCCACCAGACCTATCATATTACCATCATGGCATGCCACCATGGAATGTCCACATCATTTTCCACATCCCTAGATAGATGGTACTGAAGTAACTGTATGGAAAATCCCCAAATTTTCCAAAACTTTAAATTTTCCAAAATTTCCCAAATTCAAAATTCTTTCCCCAACTACCATTGAATATTTGTAACTAGTTTCTTATTGTCAATTTCGGCCATATACAATTTAAAACGACCCCTGCACTAGAAATTTGACATTATTGTGTCAATTTCTTAATGAATTGCATTGTAGAAACTGGGGATTTTGCACAATTGCGCCTAATTTCACCCTAATTGCTCTGCAAATTCCAAAAATGTCCCAATTATAGGCCCAAAATCACTTAATCAAAGATTAAAATTAGGGATTTTAAATCCTTGAATTCAAATTTCACAAAATTATAGTCAAATTCCCAATCTTCGCTTGGGAAATTTTGACAAACACTCTGCGCAAATTCTTTGAACTTTTAAATTTTGCAAATTCATCTTCTGCATGATTACTATGGCTCATACATGCTCAATGTTGAACCTATAGTTCTGATACCACATTGTAACACACCTCATACTTCACTTATGGGAATATGTCACTAAAAAACAAATTATGTCAAGCAAAAATTTAAAATTTTCTTCAATTGAGTCATTAATTATTTGATACAAGTAATTAGTTAACCCATCCTTATTGAAGGCTCATGTATAATCTAATATTAACTTTGATACTCTTTAATTTCACACCCAAAACCTTGTCCATGCATCTGATACCAATAGAATTATCATACCCTACATATGAACACTCATGCATTCCTAACAACATGTAATTATCATACATGATTATTACAATTATAAGCACATCAAAACTAAATATAGATAAACACACATTAATCATCATGAAAAAACATAAAAGAACATGTATCTTTTAATGAAAAAAACCAATTGGTTGCAAACCTTGTCATCCATAAACTATGTTGTTCGTTCACTCTCAACATGAGGTCACCCCCGAACTAGGGCTATGACTCCACTAGGGAAAAGGCTACCTAAGGAAAACTAAGGTAGGTCAAACAACAAAACCAAGGCTAGACTAAGATACCAAACTACAAAAATAAATCCGACCTACATCTTCTAATTCCCCTCATCCTGCACAACCCAAGGAAGTGAACCCCCTTCTTTGCACTACAATCCATTGGGCTATCCCACTTCCCTTCTAGGGATTCCAACACAGGCCGACTGTAATACCCCTAGGCCAAACCCCAAGTGTAAATGTAAATGAAAATGTACTTAAGCTGGTGAGATGTTTGATATCATTTTGCATCCACCTTCCATGGTATAGTGCACACATGTGTTGTGCACTAAAATGACAAAGTGTGCACATTCTAGGATACCACGCATGACAAACTTAAGTGTGCATGATTTTGAGGCCAGAGAGCCTTTTGAGTATATCTTGTGTTTTATAGGCTCGTTATCCAGTTATTATAAGCTAGGAGGATTATGTGTTGAATTATGCCAGAGAGCCTAGATGCTAAACACCAGTGAGCCTATTTTTGTATATGTCTTATCATTAATATAATACATCGTTGCATGTATATCGACCACGATAAAAGAGTATGGGGGACTAAACTCCACTAGTTAGGGAAAGGGGGGGCTAAAATTTAAGGATAAGGGGATAAGCTAGGGAGCTTAAGACAAAAAGGAATATTATATTAATATTCCTTAAAGTATAAAGTATGGATCATTATTTTATCCTAAGTTCTAAAGATGGGGACAAGTGCACCAAAGTAGTCCTAAACATTACAAGTGTCAAGTTGGGAACATGCATACATATAGTTTGGAATTAGTTCATTTTCCCATTCATTCCATCATCATTCATTCACTCATTTAGCTGTCCTTCGTACCTTCTTGTACCTGTATCGATACTTCTAACTGTACTTGTACCTGTATTCGTACCTGTTCCTATAACCGTACCTATATATGTACCTAGTTAGCTTGGGAGATAGACTGAAGAGGCGGGTTGTCAGGCTCATGGGATATTCAAGAGGTAGGTTGTCAGGCCTGTGAGAAATTCTCTTGAGGTGAGAGAATTGTTGGCAATTGATTTCCCGAAGGTGCCAAACTGTAGCTACAGGGCTTTGAGACTTCCTGTCCAACCTTTTGGTGAAGCCCCGTAAAGGAAGCGGGGCAACCGAAGGACTGCTGATCAAATAAGGGGCACACTTCTTGGGGAGGGAGAGGCATGTGGGGAATGAGGGACTATAGGATGTTAGTTTGAGTTGGCACCTCTAATGAATTTTTTTCCTGTTGTTTAAGATGCATCAGCCTGGTTAGGAATCCCTTTACCCGGGTGGAGTTTAGTCCCAGCTCGGGGCTGACCCAATGATGAGAGTGATGAGAAGCGTGGTCTAAGGATGGGAGGTTCATGGAAGGTCTGCATGCAGTTGCTGATATTTTTACCCAGATAAGTGTCAATTGTGTGTTAAATTACATGCTGCAATATTATTTATGCGTTTCTTTTTATGGGTTTTTCCTATGTGTGCTGCATGTGTATTTTTGTTATTATTTTGTATGAATATGTGCATTTGCAGAATGTATGTGTCTATTTTAATTTATATATATAAAGTTATTCAAGAGTTCTTGTGTGTATATGTTTTAATTTTGTATACAGTTCGAAAATTTTATGTGGCATAGACCAGTTGGATGTCGAGGATGCTAAAATAGCTCCAGTTTTCAACATTGAGCCTAGATGGGCCGAGCAAGTTGAATTGAAGTGAAATTTAACAGAGAATTTATTTCAAAGTGGCCAAATTTCAAGTTACAGAGCATCCATGGTAAAAAAAATAGAAGAAATTGCTTGGAATTGGGAAAAATCCCCAAATTATGTTGTTAAATTCATGGGAAAATTAAGAAATTTGGCCAAGTGGTGAGATATTATTAATTTAATATCTGTTCTAGCAAATTCAAACCTAGAATTGGTCGAATTTGAAGTTACAAGGAATCCATGAAAGATGGAGCGAGATTAGTTGTTTAAAATGCTCAATTCGTGAATTGAGTTTGGGAAAAATTCGTTCCAGGAATGTCAACCAGCAACAATTTGTTGTTGCAGAGGTTGAATTGGTGTTATTAGGGTGAAATTGAAAGAAAATCATAGGTGCAGAATGTCTATGCTGAAAATTGGGAAAAATTTAGGCAAAACCCCCAATTTCTGCAATGAAATTCATGAGGAATTGATGCGCATAAAAATGAATGTGCGCATGAAAAATGCATGATGCACAGTGAAAATCTTGTGATGTGTGGAAAATAAGGGTGCGTGGCTGCATGCGCTAAAAATTGGTGTTGCACGGTGTAGAGTGGTAATGCGTGGAAAATATTGGAGCGTGGGTGTGCGCACTTAAATTTGACACTGCCCAGTGCAGAGTGGTAATACACGGAAAATATTGGCGTGCGGATGTGCGCACTTAAATTTAACGCTACGTGGTGAAAAGTGGTAATGCGTGGAAAATATTGGCGCGTGGGTGTGAACACTTCAATTTGGTGTTTCCCAATGCAAAGTTGTAATGTGTGGAAAATATTGGTGCACAAGTGTGCTAACTTAAATGTGGTGTTGCACGGTGCAGAGTGGTAATGCGTGAAAAACAACAGTGTGTGGATGTGTGCACTAAATTTATCACCGCGCGGTGCATATTGGGTGTGCACACTCATAATATTGGTGGGTGTGGTGTGCACAATATCGACAGAGTGTAGAGGAATTTTGTTGGTGCATGCACAATGTGGGTATATTCCTATCACACAATAGTTTAATTAATGGTGCACGTGGAATATTGGTGCGGGGTGGGAGCATACTAAACTTTGGCATGGTACAGTGTGTAGAGTGAAATGAACACGAAATATTAGCATGTGACAAAAAAATTGTGCGCAACGGGTATTAGTGCATGAACCAAAATTGTGTGCAGTATATATTGGCGCGCGACACAAAAGTAGTGTGCACTAGGTATTGGTGTGACAAAAAAGGGATCCACATTGTTTATAAGTGTGCGAAGCATGCACTACCTTATGGTGTTGCTACGCAGGCTAAATATGGGTGTAAATTTTCAAATTTGTGCATGCAAGTTCGTTTGGCTGGTCTACAACAGCAGAACACCAGTCAATTTCTGCGACATTTTATACTTTTTGAAGGCCATCTTTTTGCAGTGCATTTTTGAATCCCTAAACGGATTTTTTAGCTACTCAAAATCCCCAAGAACATAGTTTACAAAGTGTTCCAAGGTACACTCTATCTCTATAGCTCAAATGAAAGATCCTGGAGAGAGATTTCTACTGGTGTAAACCATTCGTCAAACAGATCTTTTATGAGGAATTTACAGGATAAACAATGAAGGGTAAATTTAAGACCCAAGTAACTTCAAAGGGCCATAACGTTCTGCTCAAGACTCAGAATTGAGCATGGAAGCAGGCATTGGAAATTTATTGGATAGTAGAATATAAATATTCACCAA
This sequence comes from Picea engelmannii, assembly GCA_009831015.1. NCBI lineage: Eukaryota > Viridiplantae > Streptophyta > Pinopsida > Pinales > Pinaceae > Picea > Picea engelmannii. The sequence goes on along the minus strand of ML817704.1, from coordinate 24,028 downwards.
AACAATTAATGTGGCATTCAGTTTTTAGGAAATGAAAAGAAATAATTTTGATGCATTATTGAACTAGAATGGTTCATATTTTCATGAAATTGATGAGTCAGTTAACCTAACAAAATTTTGTTGGCTGCATATTTTGCAAAGTTAACAACAACTAGGTCATACGAAGATTATCACATAGTGCAGAGGAATGGAAGATACATAGGGGGCTTACATACATGAATATGAGATCAGGGGGATGGATGTCCATATGGGTATTGAAGGAACAAACTCTAATGGACATGGAGAAGGAAAGGAAGAAAACATGTATATGGTAGAGACAATTAAAAATTTGCAAAAGTATTTCCAAAGTCATAAAGTTGATAATGAAAGGATTATGAAATCCAAGTAGCAACAGGAGGACTTCAACATGAAGTTAATGAGGATCTTGAACAAAATAGAAAATAAATCGGATAAGGAGAGTGTCTCAATAAAATAAGGAAATCACATGTATCCTAATGAAAAAAGAAGAACAAGAAGTGTTAGCAGAAATCACCATCACTCTGCAAGGCATTCCAATAGGAGAGGACACAACAACTCAAGTCCATTCCCTGTCAGGAAGCATAAGAGCTCTGGGGTGGATGATCTACGAGGAGAAATGATCAAAATCAAACCTCCTATATTTGATGGTGAGGACAAGAAGGATGAAGATGCAGAGACTTGGTTGTTGGGCATGAGAAATTATTTTCAATTTCTTAATTATTCTTCTCATCCAGAAGGAAGAATTTCCATCTATAAGCTCAAGGGAAATGCATCCATATGGTGGGATCAACTTGTGCAGGTGAAGCACATTAAAGACAGAAATGTTACTTGGAAGGAATTCAAGAAATATTTTGGAAATAAATAATTGACTAAGAGATACTATGACAAGAAAATGAAAGAGTTCTTTGAACTCAAACTTGGGTGTATGACCATAGATGAATATGAAAGAAGGCTTTTAGAACTATTGATGTATGTTTCTTTCATCAAGGATGAGACAGTTAATATTCAGAGGTATTTGAGTGGATTTCCATCATTCATCAGTGAATAAATACAATATGATGATCCCAAAACATTGGAGGAGACCATAAGGCATGCTAAATGCCTATATGATCAACAAAAAGCAAGGCTAATTTTTCAAAAATCTCGGGAAGAAAAGAAGAAATTCAAAATGGATCAGAGGAAGAAAGGGACTAAGCCACCATTCTTTAGAAATAGTCTCCAGGGACAACCAACTTCTAGATAACCCAAAATTATTGATGCAAGGGGGAAAAGGCCAAGGAATCCACCTATTCAATGTTGAGGTTGTAAAGGAGATCATATTTATAGAGATTGTCCTCACAGAGGTGAAAAAGTGAGGACTATTCACAATGTAAAACAAGATGAAACGGTGGAAGACATGGGCATAAATCTACCAAGGATATACGCAGCCCTGGACAACAATCAAGCAGAGTATCAGTCACATATGATTGAAGTGGAAGGTATGATCAACAACCAAACCATTTCTATTTTAATTAATTCAGGAGCTAGTCATAGTTATATAGATCCTAAGATGGTGGGAAGTTTTCATTTTCCAAGAAGCAAGCATGGAAAAGCTTTGTTTGTTCAGCTAGATACCGGAGCCAAAAGAAAATTTAATTAGATGGTTAAGTCATGTCCTATGGACATGAATGGATTGAACACCGTGGATGATTTGAACATCTTTCCTTTAGGTTCCTATGCCTATCTAATTGGGATCGATTGGTTGGACCAACATCATGTTATCCTATACTATCATAGCAAGGCATTTACTTTCTTGGATGGGGAAGGGAACCTAAGGACAGTGCAGGGAATTCCTAGGGCAATAACCATCAGAGAAATTTCAGCATTGCAACTAAATAAATGTTATAGAAAAGGGTGTCAAATATTTGCAGCACATATGGAAGAGACACCTAAAGATAAGGTGTCAAATATTGAAAATTATACAATCCTAAAAGAGTTTGAATATGTGTTTAAGGAAATACCAGGATTACCCCCTAAAAGAGACATGTATTTCTTCATAAATCTGATGATTGGAGCAGCTCCAGTATCCAAGACCCCTTATAGGATGAATACACAAGAGATGAAGGATTTGCAAATGCAGCTGGAATAAATTTTGAAGAAGGGGTATACACCGAAGTGTCACCTTGGAGTGTCCCAGTTTTATTTCTGAAGAATAAGGATGGGACATTGAGACTTTGCATTGACTTTAGTCAGTTGAATAAGGTAACTGCGAATAATAAGTATCCTTTTCCATGGATCGATGACCTCTTTGATCAACTGAAAGATGACAAATTATTCTCCAAGATTGATCTTAGGTCAGGTTATCATCAAGTAAGAACTAAAGAAGAAGACATCAACAAGACTTCTTTCAGAACAAGGTATGGTCATTATGAGTTCACAGTGGTGCCATGTGGGTTATCAAATGCACCAATTATCTTCATGTGTTTAATGAATGGTATTTTCAGAGAATACTTAGATAAGTTTTCCATTGTATTTTTAGATGAAATTCTTGTATATTCTAAATAGGAGGAAGAGAATGAACAACTCTTGAGGATGGTGTTACAAGTATTAAGGGAGCATTAGTTGTATGCCAAATTGAGAAAGTGTTCATTTGATGAGAATAAATTCATTATTTAGGGTATATAATTTCAGAGGAAGGGATAATAGTGGATCCTGAGAAGACAAAATCCATTAGAGGATGGTCAATGCCAAAGAATGTGATAGAGGTTAGATCATTCATGGACCTTGCAGGATACTATAGGAGATTTATTGAAGTATTCTCAAAGGGTGTGAAGTTTCAGAGGACATTGGATTGTGAAAAGAGTTTCCAACAATTTAAGCAATTATTAACCAATGCTCCAATTTTAAGGATTATAGATCCAAATGAAGACTTAATTATATGCACAAAGGCATGTAAAGATGGACTTGGTGGAGTCCTCAATCAAAATGGGTTTGTTGTATGTTATGAATCCAGGAAGTTGAAGGAGCATGAAAGGCATTATGCCACTCATGATTTGGATTTGGCAGCCATAGTCCATGCCTTGAGGAAGTGGAGGCACTACCTCATGGGGAAAAGGTTTGAGATGAGGACAAACCATAATGGTCTGAAATATTTATTTTATTAGCCAACTCTAAATGTCAGGAAAAGAAGGTGGTTAGAATTTCTCAGTGAATAAGAATTTGATATAAAACATATCAAAGGGAAAGAGAACAAGGTGGCTGAAGAACTCAACAGAAGGGTGCATGAGTTGCATGCTACAACCATTATCATGTACCAATCATATTTGAAAGATAGAATCTTGGAGGCTGCAAAATCAGATTTGAAATACAAGAAATTAGTAACAAAATTACAACAAGGTATTTTGTAGCATAAAATTGAAGACTATAAGCTAGAAAATAAGGAAATTCTCATGTACATGGGCATAATCTATGTACCAAATTCCCAGGAATTAAAAAATATTATATTGAGAGAAATGAATAATGTACCTTATGTTGGGCACCCAAGTTATCAGAAAACTATTGCAGTTGTCAAGAGACAATATTATTGGCCAGGAATGAAGAATTAAGTTGTTGATTTTATTGCCAAATGTTTGGAGTGTCAAAATGTAATGGTTGATCATAGAAACCCAATTGGTTTGTTGTATCCATTACCCATTCCTGAGTGGAAATGAGAAGTTGTAACAATGGATTTAATCACCAAACTTCCCAGAACAAACAAGCAACATGATTCTATTATGGTAGTGGTGGATAAACTTACTAAAGATGCCCATTTTATACCAGTAAAGCTCACTCACAAGGAAACCAACATAGTTGATATTTATATGAGAGAAATTGCTAGATTACATGTTATACCCAAGACATTTGTGTCTGACAGAGAACCAAAAATTACATCAAATTTTTGGAAAGGATTATTTAAGGGATTTAGGACACATTTGAATTTTAGTACAACTTATCATCCAGAATCAGATGGACAAACAAAGAGGGTGAATCAATTGATTGAGGATATGTTAAAGATGTATGTGATGGATAAACCATCAAAATGGGAAGACTACCTACACTTAGTAGAGTTTGCTTATAACAATGGGTACCAAGCATCTCTAAAGATGATCCCATTTGAGGTACTTTATGGTAGAAAGTGCAACACATCGATAAGCTTAGACAAACCAACAGATAGAGCAATAGTTGGGACATAATTACTCAGGGAAATGGAAGAGAAAATGTTGAATGAATAAATAAATTAAAGGTTTCCCAAGATAGGAAGAAAAGCTATGCTGATAAGGGTACAAATCATAGGGAATTTAAAGTGGGGAACCATGTATTCTTGAAAGCAAAGGCCAACAGAATTTTCCTGAAATTGGGAAATTGATCAAGGTTGACAACTCGCTATTGTGGGTTGTTTGAAATACTAGAGAGGATTGGGACTGTAGAATACATGCTTTCCTTACCTACATCAATGACCAGTCATAATGTATTTCAGGTATCATTGCTTAAAAAATATATACCTGATGCTAATCATGTTATTGATTGGAATGTGATTCAGGTGGAGAAAGAAGGTGCTTTCCAAGTACATCTGGTATGCATTCTTGGCCAGAAAATCAAATAGCTCCAAAATCAAGAAATATAGCTTGTAAAGGTCCAATGGACCTGGTACGGTCCTAAGGATGCAACTTGGGATTAAGAAGATGTTATGCGTGCATAATACCTGCATATTTTTGAGGATTTTTGAAATTTAAGTTGTATATGTGTATATATTGCATTGAGGACAATGCATAAATAAGGGGAGGGCACTGTAATACCCCTAGTCCAAACCCCAACTGTAAATGAAAATTAAAATGTACTTAAGTTGATGAGATGTTCGATATTATTTTTCATGCAACTTCCATGGTATAGTGCGCACATGTACTGCTCACTAAAATGACGAAGTCTGCACATTCCAGGTTACTGCGTGCAAGAAACTTAAGTGTGCATGATTTTGAGGCCAGAGAGCCTTTTGTGTATATGTTGTGTTTTATAGGCTAGTTAGCCAGTTATTATAATCTAGGAGGCAATAGTTGTCAAGAGACAATATTATTGGCCAGGAATGAAGAAATAAGTTGTTGATTTTATTGCCAAATGTTTGGAGTGCCAAAATGTAAAGGTTGAGCATAGACACCCAATTGGTTTTTTGTATCCATTACCCATTCCTGAGTGGAAATGAGAAGTTGTAACAATGGATTTAATCACCAAACTTCCCAGAACAAACAAGCAACATGATTCTATTATGGTAGTGGTGGATAAACTTACTAAAGATGCCCATTTTATACCAGTAAAGCTCACTTAGAAGGAAACCAACACTGTTGATATTTATATGAGAGAAATTGCTCGATTACATGTTATACCCAAGACATTTGTGTTTGACAGAGATCCAAAAATTACATCAAATTTTTGGAAAGGATTATTTAAGGGATTTGGGACACATTTGAATTTTAGTACAACTTATCATCCAGAATCAGATGGACAAACAAAGAGGGTGAATCAAGTGATTGAGGATATGTTGAGGATGTATGTGATGGATAAACCATCAAAATGGGAAGACTACCTACACTTAGTAGAGTTTGCTTATAACAATGGGTACCAAGCATCTCTAAAGATGATCCCATTTGATGTACTTTATGGCAGAAAGTGAAACACATCGATAAGCTCAGACAAACCAACCGATAGAGTAATAGTTTGGACATAATTACTCAGGGAAATGGAAGAGAAAATGTTGAAAAAATAAATTAATTAAAGGCTTCCCAATATAGGCAGAAAAGCTATGCTGATAAGGGTACAAATCACAGGGAATTTAAAGTGGGGAACCATGTATTCTTGAAAGCGAAGGCCAACAGAATTTCCCTGAAGTTGGGAAATTGATCAAAGTTGACAACTCGCTATTGTGGGTTGTTTGAAATACTAGAGAGGATTGGGATTGTAGAATACATGCTTTCCTTACCTACATCAATGACCAATCATAATGTATTTCATGTATCATTGCTTAAGAAATATATACCTGATGCTAATCATGTTATTGATTGGAATGTGATTCAGGTGGAGAAAGAAGGTGTTTTCCAAGTACATCTGGTACGCATTCTTGGCCAGAAAATCAAATAGCTCCAAAATCAATAAATATAGCTTGTAAAGGTCTAATGGACCTGGTATGGTCCTAAGGATGCAACTTGGGATTAAGAAGATGTTATGCGCACGTAATACCTACATATTTTTGAGGATTTTTTAAATTTAAGTTGTATATGTGTATATATTGCATTGAGGACAGTGCATAAATAAGGGGAGGGGACTGTAATACCCCTAGTCCAAACCCCAATTGTAAATGTAAATTAAAATGTACTTAAGCCGGTGAGATGTTCGATATCATTTTGCATGCACCTTCCATGGTATAGTGCGCACATGTACTGCTCACTAAAATGACGAAGTGTGCTCATTCCAAGTTACCGCATGCAAGAAACTTAAGTGTGCACAATTTTGAGGCCAGAGAGCATTTTGTGTATATGTTGTGTTTTATAGGCTAGTTAGCCAATTATTATAATCCAGGAGGCTTATGTGTTGAATTAGGCCGGAGAGCTTATATGTTAAAGGCTAGTGAGCGAATTTTTGTATATGTCTTATCATTAATATAATACATCGCTCCGTGTAGACTGATCATGATAAAAGAGTATGGGGGACTAAAATTCACTAGTTAGGGAAAGGGGGGGCTAAAATTTAAGGATAAGGGACTAAGCTAGGGAGCTTAAGCCAAAAAGGAATATTATATTAATATTCCTTAAAGTATAAAGCATGGATAATTATTTTATCCTAGGTTCTAAGGATGGGGACAAGTGGGCCAAAGTAGTCCTCAACATGACAAGTGTCAAGTTGGGAACATGCATACATATAGTTTGGACTTAGTTCATTTTCCCATTCATTCCATCATCATTCACTCACTCATTCAACTGTCTTTCGTACCTTTTTGTACCTGTATCTGTACTTATAATCATAACTATATCTGTACCAGTACCTGTTCTTGTACCTGTATCTGTACCTGGTTATCTTGGGAGATGGACTGAAGACACAGGTTGTCAGGCCCATGGGATACTGAAGAGGCGGGTTGTCAGGCCCGTAAGAAATTCTCTCTAGGTGAGAAAATTGTTGGGAATTGATTTCCCGAAGGTGCCAAATTGCAGCTACATGTCTCTGAGACTTCCTGTCTGGACTATTGTTGAAGCCCCAAAAATGAAGTGGGGTAGTTGAAGGACTGTTGAGTAGAGAAGGGAAAAACTTCATGGGGTGGGACATGATTGTGCGGAATGAGGGATTGTAGGCTATTAGTTTGAGTTAGCACAAGTGAGTTTTTTCTTGTTGTCTCAAATACATCAGCCTGGATAGGAATCCCTTTACCTGGGTGGATTTTAGTCCCATCTCAAGGGTGACCCACTGCTGAGAGTGATGAGAAGTGTGGTATAAGGCTGGGAAGTTCATGGAAGGTATTCATGCAATTGGTAATAGTTTTACCAAGATAAGTGTCAATTGTGTGTTAAATTACATGTTGCATTATTATTTATGTGTTTATTTTTATGGGTTTTTCCTGTGTGTGCTGCATCTGTATTTTTATTATTATTCTGTATGAATTTGTGCATTTGCAGAATTTATGTGTCTGTTTTAATTTATATATATAAAGTTATGCAAGATTTTATGTGTGTGTATGTTTTAATTTTGTATACAATTTGAAAATTTATGTGGCATAGCCCAGTTGGATGCTAAGGATGCTACATCAACCAACAAGTCTCATAGAAATATGGCCCTAGGATCTCTATTTTCTCTCAATATTCTTCAGGAATGTGTTGGTCTCATAATCATGGAAACCTATTCCCACAATTTCTCCCTCTAGGGCTCCAACCTTCCTCAAGGAAACCCAAGGAGAAATTGCACACTCAATCCACCTAAGATTCACAAGGTTCACAAGGTTATATGGTCACAGTAATCTCTTAGTTCCCACTCCACATAAAATGTAAGAATAATGGAATGAATGAGAATGGACTGATTTTCCACTAAAACCCAACATTATATTTGCATTCTCCTTTCTTGACACTTGGCACTTAAGGAAATCCCTTTTCCCCACTTGGTAATTTTTTTCCCCTCACGTAGGAACTTAGGATAACATAATAACATAAATACTTGGGACATTATGAATATATTTTTATATTCACTTGGCTTAATCCCCCTTGACTCAGCCCCTTTTCCTTAATTCCTAACCCTCTTTACCTCTCATGGAGTCCTAGCCCCCCATACTCTCTCTTGTTAAGTACCAATGACCTAAATAAAAGTTACACCAAAATAGATCCAAAGAAGAATATATGAAAACCACACTTTATTATAAGAAAACCCTTGAGGTAGGGAAGCACTATACAATGGATCCTATTATGGAAGAGATCCCCTCTTGTTCACTTTCCTCTTCGAGGGGGAATCCTCCTATTGAGCTTCAACTCCAAATACAATAATTATCTTCATATCTCATTACATTGCATGAACCTCTTTATATAGTGCAACCAACCACCTAAGAACATTCTAGATGAGGAGCCTTCTAGAAGCATAATTCCTCTTACATTTATTATATATAACTAACTACCATAATGGGCCTTATTTAATACTATAGTGGACCTAGTCCACCTTACACTGAATGACCTCCACTATGATCCCTTCGAGCCCCCCACTACCTCTCTATCTACCTAACATTCCATCCCCCTTATGAAAGCGTTGTCCTCAACGCTTGGTGTACAACCATATACCAGGGTCCCATGGATAAGTGTGGACCATAGTGTTGTAGACTAGAGAACCAAGGTCCCATTGAGAAATGAAAGCCACCATGATGAAGTAGTCCAACCACAATTGTAAACCAGGGTCCCATGTCCAAGTGTTCATGTGAATTCCACGCGGAAGATATTGACACCCAATAACCAACTGAAAATGATGCTCCAAATACTGACACCTATCATGTGGATCCAAATAAGAATATCCATTCACATAGTGGAAAATGGTAAAAGTTGAATCTGGAAGGGAAAATACCATTGTAGAATATACAGGCTAGACACTGGTAATCATAACTAGCTCTTGATTTGTCACATTGATGTTCTCTACAAAAGGTGTATTAGAGTCATCAAATAAAATATGAAAGTGGTTTTCATCCCCAAAATGACAATTATCCATATACCAATCATCACAATCAACCTCAAAATAATACCAAGCATATACTTCTTGATTATATTCATCCCTCAGATCTTCCATAAGATATCTCTCTTGCATGCAATCCAAGTTCCTTTGAATATCGTGACAACTATCCCTAATAATTTGTTTCCCCTCGTGAATATGTTGCTCAATGGATTCAATCTTCTGTAGAATTCCCATGAAGAGTTGAAATCTAATATCCATTGGAAACACAACATATAATATATCAAAAGAAATATCTTAAAATTATTTATCCAATGATACCGATCTCATAGCAATCTAAACACCATGTGAAAAGTTATGAACTCCACAATCCCACTATCGTCACGAAAACCCGCCAAAAATGGTTGATTTTAAATCAATGATATCTTTACTTCGGGACCTCTGATTTGAGTGATTTTTCTTTTTAAATAAATTATTTTGAAAGAGGAACTAAGATATGTAATTTTTTTTTTATCAATTTTGGTCTCCATTTTCTACAAAAATAAATAAATGCATCATCGTCCGCGGAAAAAATCCTGAAAATTGCATATTTTAAAATGTCTATATCCTGACTTCCCGGACTCTGTTTCGGGCGACCTTTTTTTTTTTAAATTAGGTATTTTTCTGAGAGGAAATCATATATACAACCTTTTTCTGCAATGTTTTCACATAAATATATAGAAATTATCTAGAATGCCATGAGCCTCTTTTTCTTCTCCGAAAA